>PVIU01006628.1:0-99700 GCA_004026605.1 Ondatra zibethicus
TACCTATCTCAGCCCCGCCTCTGCCCGCACGCCGCATGCTCCCTACCTATCTCAGCCCCGCCTCTGCCCACATGCCGCTATGCTCCCTACCTATCTCAGCCTCACCTCTGCCCGCATGCCGCCATGCTCCCTACCTACCTCAGCTCCACCTCTGCCCGCATGCCGCCATGCTCCCTACCTACCTCAGCCTCACCTCTGCCCGCATGCCGCCATGCTCCCTATTTATCTCAGCTCCAGCACCGCCTCTGCCCGCATGCCGCCATGCTCCCTGCCATGGGGGACTGAACATCTGAAACTGTAAGCCATCACCTCAGTTAGACGTTTCTTTGTAAGCATTGCCATGGTCATGGTATCTCTTCACAGCAATAGGAAACCCCAACTAAGACAGTTTTTGGGTTTGTTTGTTTGGTGGGTTTTTGTTTTTGTTTTTTGTTTTTCGAGACAGGGTTTCTCTGTAGCTTTGTAGCCTGCACTGGAACTAGTTCTTGTAGACAAGGCTGGCTTCAGCTTGCCTCTGCCTCTTGAATGCTGGGATTAAAGGTGTGTGTGCCACCGCTGCCCGGCACTAAGACAGTTTTGAAGTTTAGACTGTACTCTTGGTTTTTTTCCTGATCAACTGAAACTTACATTTCCTTCAGTACCAAGGCCTCATAATTCCTGAGCAAGAGCAAGCATTCCACTGCTTAGCTATTTTCTTAGTTATACTATGAAAATTTTATTTTGAGATAAGGTCTTGATAAATTGTTCAGCCTACCCTGAACCTGGAAATTCTCTTGCATCCACTTCCCAAGTGGGTCACAATATCCATGTTGCTTGTTTTTGTAAGATCTTGATGTAAATTAAAATTCTAGCCAGGTGTCTGTTCTTATTATCATCCCACCTACATTAAAGATCTAAGTTCTACTTTAGACTATTTGATGGAAAAATAAGCATAAGAAGAACTATAAAACTGTAAGTCATAAGCTCCACTCTGGGAGGTACAGCCGGGCCCAGTGTGCCGACCCTCCAGAACTTGGGCTACTGTGTATTAGTTGCTCTTTCATCTTCATTTGTTACCATAACTCTAAAGGTAATCAACATTTTTATAATTCTATGGAGGCAATATCTAAGAAGAATCACAAACAATAATGATAAACAGAAACAGTAAAAAAAACATTTATAGCAATAAAATTAATACTTTTTTAACAGATAGAAGCATGAAACATGATTTTATAATTTTAGTTGTTAGATGTACATATAAAATTTGAGATTTTTATTTGCTTAGTTTTAAACAAGAACTTGAATTTGCTTTGTAGCCCAAGATAGCCTAAAACTTACAATCCTTTTCCCTGATCTCCAGCACTGGGGTTATAGCTATCCTCAACCTGCACAACTAAGATAATCTATTAGAATTATGATTTTAATAATTCTGAACATGGTATGGTGATTGGTAAATATCTGTAGCCCCAACACTCAGGAGGCAAAGGCAGGAGGATCAGAGCTTCAAGGCAAGCATTGGATACATAGCCAATAAGGTTAGCCTGAGTAACAGGAGACCCTCTCTCAATAAAAACAAAAACAGGTCGGGTGGTGGTGGCGCACGCCTTTAATCTCAGCACTCGGGAGGCAGAGGCGAGTGGATCTCTGTGAGTTCGAGGCCAGCCTGGTCTACAAGAGCTAGTTCCAGGACAGGCTCCAAAGCTACAGAGAGACCCTGTCTCAAACCTCCCCCCCCCCCGCAAAAAAAAATAAAATCCAAGAATATCTTTTTTGTTTTGTATATTTTTAAAATAAGTGCATTTTATGATGTCCAACTGTTAAGTAAAATCTTAAGAAGAGCCTCTCTGCTGCTGCAAAATAACTCCAATTAGACCAGATTAGACCAAATCAAAAATGCCCACGGTTAATGAATGCCCTGCTCTCGGGTAGACAGGAGCGTGGCTGGGAGAAGACACACACAAAACCCAAAGACCATGTGTTCCTTTTTCTGTGCAAGCCTAAGTAGCCTGTGGAAGTGGTCCTGACCCTCCCTGGGGAGGGGTCAGCGCTTGGCAGGCTTTTCCGGAGGTGGAGTCCAGGCCAAGGCAACTCCCAGGGGGAGAGGCTGGGGTGACACTTCCAACTCAATATTACACCAACTAGATTTTATTTTTTTCTCTTTTCTGTTCTCTTTCTTTCCCTTCCTCCCCATCTCTTTCTTTCTTTTTTAAGACACTTTTTCTTTTTTACCACTGTAGCCCAGGCAGGTTTGGAAATTCCTACATAGACTAGACTGTCCTTGAACATTTTTTTAAGATAGTGACTCGTCGTGTAGCTCTGGCTGGCTTGGAACTTGCTATATAAACCAGGCTGGCCACAAAACTGACAGAGCTCTGCCTCCCAAAATGTCTAGGACCACACGGAGCTGGCTTATAGCTTTTAAAATTATATTATTATTATTATTACTTGTTTAGGTTTGTTTGTTTGTTTTGTTTGATTTTGAACTATCAGATGAAGAGGTTTCTACTTTAAGGTATCCAAGATTTCCCAAGAAACTTCTCGCCTTCCTTCCCCCACTTGTGGGCCAGTGAGATGGTTGAGCAGGTGGAGGGGCTTGCTGCCAAGCTGAGCACCTGAGCAGGATCCCAGAGGTCCACATGGAGGAGGGAACTGATGCCCACAAGCTGTGTGTCCACGCACATACACTTTCAACAAATACATGAGTAAATAAACATGATCTTTACAGTGTTGTTCTTTCATCTTTGGGGGAGAGTTGGTAAAAGACTTGGACCTTCTTGAGCAGAGCTTGCATGTACACCACTGGTAACTCACAGGACACCACCAGTTTCATAAGCAACTTGACAAAGTTCATAAGGAGCATGACAAAGGTGGCTCTCTTTCTTCATGTTTAAAATTTTAAAAATGGTCTGCATTCATGTCCAGTGAGCTGTGCTGTGCAGCCATTCGAAGGAGAGTCACCTTAGGATGGAGTCTGGGCTCTCTGGCAGCAGGGGGACAGCTTCTGAGAAATGAATCCCATATCTCTGTTCAGAAGCATATTTATTGGCTGTCCATAAAGATTGTGCTTGGAATCCAACAAGTTCCTCATGTCGAAAGTCTCTCTGATTTAGTCTACGTGTTATCTGAAGGAAATGGCCACACCCTCACAACCTTAGTCCTATTGTGTGCTGTCTGCAGTATCCAATAATACAAGTCCTCCAAGTGTGCTTGGATAATCTGTGACTAAAGATACACAATGGATGGATAACGCTTCCAGCAAAGCAGCTCTATAAATCATAGGAAACTGTACTTTACATAATTTCCTCAAGATCCAGGTACCTTCAACGAACACTAATACACAAAAATATTACCCTAACTGCAGTGATTCTACTAGATTCCCACTACACATTCAGAGTTTTTTGAAAACAAAAAGAACTACCAATGTAGGCCAGGAATGGTGGTGCATGTCTATAAATCCAGTACCCATGAGGCAGAACAGGAGAAATCTGAGGCCGGTCTGGTCTAGGCAGCAATTTCCAGGACCACCAGGGCAACATAGTGAGATTTATGTCAAATACTCACACCACAAGCTAAGCTCTAATTCCAGAACCTGGGAGGTGGTGGAGACAGGAGAATTAGGAACTTAAGGTCATTGTGAACTCAAGGCTGACCTGGGCTACAAGAAACCAGTCTCAAAACAAAAACAACAACATCCAAACAAAAACCACCAACAGCAAAGAACCAAATCAAGTGATGGGCAGTCACATCCTCATTCCTGAAGATAGACAATATACTCACCACCAGCAAGGAAAGAACTTGAATTGGAACAATGAAACAATGTAATTTGAAATTACTGATAATGATCTAATTATTCAATAGTATATGTAATGACTCTGCTTAATCTTCAAGGAGGAAGCATGCAAAATGTTAATGAAAAACTAAAGAAAATTATGTTTAATGAAGGAGAAAATGACCCAATATTTTAATAGCGTCCATAAAATAAGTTCACCTGGTGTGAGGAAAGGCAAACAGAATGAGTGAGAGCCCGCTCCACCTGCAGCAGCAACTGGGCCCAGCGCCACCACTCCCACCTTAGTGCTCATTAGGGAAACATTTTCTTTTTTACATACATTAGCCAAAATTACCTCTCTATTGCAGAGAGTTAGTACAGATATAAAGTTTTGTGTGTTTCAGTTGTACAGAAACGAGAGCAGTGTGACAGGATTAGAGCCTTCTGAGGCTGGGCATGGCAGAGTGCTTGCCTGCCATTCACCCTGGGTCTAACTCCAGCAGCGCATAAATAGCTATGCTGGTGCACGCCTGAAATCCCTTCACCTGGAAGGGATTTATTAACTATACAGCAAGTCTGAAGATGCCCGAGTCTCATGAGCTCCTGTTTTATTTTTTTATTTTTATTTATTTATTTATTTGGTTTTTCGAGACAGGGTTTCTCTGTAGCTTTGGAGTCTGTCCTGGTACTTGCTCTTGGTGACCAGGCTGGCCTCAAACACACAAAGATCCACCTGCCTCTGCCTCCCAAGTGCTGGGATTAAAGGTGTGCACCACCACCGCCTGGCTGGGCTCCTGTTTTAAAGAGTTGTAATAGGTGCACATCAGCGTGTTTCATTGTTTTATTCCTATGCCTAACACAGTACCTGGAGGATAAATCCCAATAACGAAATTATTGTGCTCATTTGCTTCATAGTGGTATGAAAACTGCCTGGCTACTTTATTTTGGATGTGTTAACGTTTTGGAACAGGATCTCATGACCTCGACCTCCTGGGTCCCCTGCCTCCACCTCCCAAGTGCCGAGACTGCAGGGTCCTGCCACCACAGCCATCTGCTGGCTCACCTGATTTTTAGATTTGTGCTGTTGTTCTGTTGTCCACAGTGTGGGGTTTCCTCACTTTTCCATGCCCCTCTGGCACTCGGCATCTCACACTCTGTGAGAGTCCCCTGTGCTTTTGAGCTTTTAGCACAGCAGTTACTGTGTTACACCATGGATTTGGACCTTCTTCTGGGTCCTATTGTCACTGGGCTCCAGATGTTATGGGTTCCCATACCCAGGCCACTCTTTTGCACATTCTTTGCTGTAAGATTTAATAATGTTCTCATGAGCAGAGTGACTTCTTGGGGAAGCCCATGTCACTTACACCAGGCCTAGTGACAGGCTTGCCAACCCAACCACTCAGAAGACTGTAGCAAGAAAACTAAGGTTCCAGAGTGAGTTCAAGTCCTATCTGAGCAACATAGTGAGACTCAAGAGAGCAAACTGGGAAGTACAAAGGAATATAGCTCATCGGTAGAGTGTTTGCCTAACACACAGGAGGCCCTGGGTTCGAGCAAAAGTACTACAAAAAAGAGAAGCCTAGTCAGGTAACAAAAAGATAAACCTCCAGGGGATAAAAACGAACTTGACAGTGGTCTAACTTGACCTTCCTCCCTTCCCCTCACCTTCCTTTGTCAGGGTCTAGTTGTGTGGAATAGGTTCATCCTCCCACCTCTGCTCTGAGTCTTGCACATAAACTACCTTTAATCTGATACCACTCATGTTTTTGCTGTCTCCATAGGGCATTTATTTTGGTTACATAGTTTATGTATTTATTAAAATGATCACAGTGCCTTGTTTCCTTAATCTGTGAATGAGGTAATACAGTTCACTGGATTTTAAATACAATAACCCTCATTTATCATAATGGATATCTACAGGAATTTTCTTTTATGTGTCTATGTCCAAGATACTTCCCTTTCTCCCCACCCTCCTTCCTACCCTGGTGTTGGAGGTCCTTCTGTATTTGTGTTGCTTTCATTGGTTGAATAAAGAAACTGCCTTAGCCTTTTGATAGGGCAGAACTTAGATGGGGGGAAGAACTGAATGCTGGGAGAAAGAAGGCAGACAGGGAGAGCAGCCATGGAGTTGCCAGAGTCAGACATGCTGAATCTGTCCCGGTAAGCCACGATCTCGTGGTAAACACAGATTAATAGAAATGGGTTAAATCAAGATGTGAGAGTTGGCCAAGAGGAGGCTAGATATAATGGGCCAGGCAGTAATTTAATTAATACAATTTCTATGTGGTTATTTCGGGTGTGAGCTAGCTGGGCGGCAGGACGCAGCCCATTCCTCCTACTACACTACCCCAAGATCTTGTATGGTACATTAATCAATAAATGGTCCCTCACCTTCTATTTGCTCATTTTATGTAAAAACAGTTAAATATTGCTTAAACATTTGATAGAATTCCCATTAAGATATAATCTGAAATCCACTTATATCATACAGTGACGTAACTAAGGTCAAATAGCCACTGCTTTTGATGAGTTGGATACTATGGTGGTTTGAGTGAGAATGTCCCTCACATGGTCTGACATTTGAATGCTTGGTTTCCAGGTGGTGGTACTGTTTGGGGAGGTCTGGGAGGTGAGGCCTTTCTAGAGCAAATGCATTACTGGGGGTGGGCTTTGAAGTCTCGAAGCCTCGCAGCACCCCCGTTCACTCTCGCTTCCTCCTGCCTACAGTTCCAGAAGTGAGCTCTCAGATGCTCCCCATGCCTGCTGCCTGGTGCCAGACTTCTCTGCTATGGTGGACACTTCACCCTCTAGGATCATAAGCCCAAATAAACCCATTCTTATATCAGTTGCTTTTGTCATGGTATTTTATCAAGGTAATAGAAAAGTAACTGATATAGGTGCTTTATTTGTTTGGATGACCTGGAACTCACTATGCCAGTTAGGCTAGCTGGCTTTCTCTACCTCCTGAGTGCTAGGATTTCAGGTACGTGTCACTGTGCCAGGCCCCATTTTTATTTAGCGGTACATAAAATTCCATTATTTCATTCACTTGAATTGCAACCACAATATGGCTAAATATAATCAAAGCAGGGGCTAGAGAGATGGCTCAGAGGTTAAGAACACTGATTGTTCTTCCAGAGGTCCTGAGTTCAATTCCCAGCAACCACATGGTGGCTCACAACCATCTTTAAAGAAATCTGGTGCCCTCTTCTGGCCTGCAGGCATACATGCAGACAGAACACTGTAAAGAAAATAAATAAATAAATAAATTATTTTTTAAAAATATAATCAAAGCACTCTGGTTATCAGAGAACACTTTTCTGTAAAGATTGAGTCACTCTCAAAATTGAACTGATAGTATCACTTTGGGATCTCAGATGTGTCGATGACATGAAAGCAATTTACAGGTGTCAGACTATAACACATGAAAGACTATAATACAACTGAGATCTCAGTAAATGAATTGCCCGGATGTATAAACCGGAGCAAGCCTTAACTAAATCTGGTTAGTAACATTTAACATTAACACTCTTCCATTCATAACTGGACTGGCTATGGTTCAAAGAGTCACTCAGTTTTTGGGTGATGTGCTCAAAATGTCATTTAAAATGTAAGTTATTTCACAACTCTGAGATTCCATCTTACAGGTGTAAGATGGCCAAGATCAAAACACTGATGACAACTTATGCTGGAGACGTTGTGGGGAAAAGGGATCACGCCTGCATTGCTGGTGGGAGTGCAAGCTGGTACAGCCCCTTTGGATATCAGTGTGGCAATTTCTCAGAAAATTATGAAAAACCCTTCCTCAAGACCCAGCAATACCACTTTTGGGTATATATCCAAAGGATGCTTAATTGTGCCTCAAGGACACGTGTTCAACTTTGTTCACAGCAGCATTGTTTGTCATAGCCAGAACCTGAACACAATCTAAATGCCCCTCAACTGAAGAATGGATAAGGAAAATGTGGTGCATTTACACAATGGAGTACTACACAGCAGAAAAAAATAATGACATCTTGAAATTTGCAGGTAAATGGATGGATCTAGAAAACATCATTTTGAGTGAGGTAACCCAGACCCAGAAAGACAAATGTCGTATGTACTTACTCACAGGTGGTTTTTAAACACAATGCAAAGAAAACCAGCCTACAAATCACAATACCAGAGAACCTAGACAACAGTGAGAATCCTAAGAGAGACATACATGGATCTAATCTACATGGGAAGTATAAAAAGACAAGATCTCCTGAGTAAATTGGGATCATGGGGACCATAGGAGAAGGTTGAAGGGGAGGAAAAGGCAGAGAGGGGAGCAGAGAAAAATGTATAGCTCAATAAAATCAATAAAAAAATCATTAAAATGTAAGTTATTTCAACCTTAATATAACTGTATTAATTCTGGGAAGGCATCACTAAATTCATTATACCTGGTAAGAAACAGTATGATTACAAACACACAATAAATTAATTAAATATAGAAAATTGTGAATTTGTGGCCTTATTATTTCAATGTTTTTGCTATTTTCACACTTTTAGGCACTGTGGATAAAATGGTGGGCATAAAAGCAGTGTCCTTTCAAGTGTTAGAGATAGGAAACAAAACCAACATCTCTCCACTCATTTAACCAATACCATAGAGGAGGAGATATTTGTGGTGTTAGGAGTTGGAGAATGGGGATTCTGACCATGAGAACAGTTGGAACAGTCCTTGGGAAGCTACAAATGAACAATAAAAGTGATGAAATTAAGGGAATGGAGACAGGGAGCTGGGGATGTAGCTCAGCATGCCCAGGTTCACAGGTTTATTCCCCAGCACCAACAAACAGGGCATAGCACTGCCACCTCAGTACCACACCTGTAACCTCAGCACTGGGGAAGTAGAGGCAGGAGGATCGGAAGATCAAGGTTATCCTTAGGTCTAGCACACCTTGTCTCAAATACACACACAAGCAAACGTGCACGCACACACGCGCACTCACACACTGGGAACGAGAAGATAGAGGAACACGTAGAGAAGGGCAGACATAGACACTGCTAAAGAAGGCAAATTTAGAACTTAAGAGAAGGGTGATATGAGTGGGGATGAGCCTAACACATCAGAGTCCACAAGACTCCAGGTTCAATCCTTTGCACTACAGGGTTGGGGTGTGCAGCTATCATGTAATAAGCAGGTATAGTTTAGATCAAACAGACATACTAAGATGAAGCATTTTATAAAAGGCATGACTTTAGATCTATGCCATGTCATCTTGCATACTGAAATTAATTCTTAGGATAAGTTTTGAGAATGGGCTAGAGACTGTTATTAGGTGCTGTGGAATAAACCGGAGAGCAAAGCAATAAGGCTCCTTTAGAATGCTTTATTTATTCATTCATTTACTTTTAGTTGGTTGTTTTGTTTGAGATACGGTCATATGTAATACAAGATAGGCTGGAATTCACTATGTAGCCCATACTGACCTCTAATTCTTGATCCTCCTGCCTCAGCCTCCTGAATACTAATTTTCGTTTGTTTATTAGAGTCAAAGTCACACTCTGTTGTTCAGGTTGTTATGGGAATCATTATGACATTCAGACTAGCATTTAATTCTTGGCAATCTTCCTGCATCTTCCTCCTGAATGTAAGTCACCACACCTGTCCCTTTTTCACTTTTAATTTATGCCTATGTCTTCATGAGCAGATGCTATGTGTGTGCCTACTGCCTGCAGAGGAGAGTGACAGATCATCTCTTCATCTTTTTAATCCCTTTAGCCCATTTTTATTTTTTTATTTTTTTCCCTGTTTTTATTTTTTTATTTTTTCCATGATATTTATTTCCATGATATTGATATTGATACATTTTTCTCTGCTACCTTCCCTGCCTCTCCCCTCCCCCCTACAATCCTCCCCCAAGGTCCCTATGCTCCCAATTTACTTAAGAGATCTTGTCTTTTTATACTTTCTACTTCCCATGTAGATTAGATCTATGTAAGTCTCTCTTAGTGTCTGCATTGTTGTCTAAATGCTCTGGGATTGTGGTTTGTACGCTGGTTTTCTTTGCTTTATGTTTAAAAACCAACTATGAGTGAGTACATGTGATAATTGTCTTCTGAGTATTGGTTACCTCACTCAAAATGATGTTTTCTTGTTCCATCCGTTTTCCTGCAAAATTCAAGCTGTCATTATTTTTTTCTGCTGTGTAGTACTCCATTGTGTAAATGTACCACATTTTTTTAAAATCCATTCTTCGATCGAGAGGCATTTAGGCTGTTTCCATGTTGTGTCTATGACAAACAAAGCTGCTATAAACATAGTTGAGCACATGTGCTTGTGGCACGATTGAGCATTCTTTGGATATATACCCAAAAGTGGTATTATTGGGTCTTGAGGAAGGTTGTTTCCTAATTTTCTGAGAAATTGCCACACTGACATCCATAGGGGTTGTACCAGCTTGCATTCCCACTAGCAATGCAGAAGTGTTCCCTTTTCCCCACAACCTCTCCAGCATAAATTGTCATCAGTGTTTTTGATCTTGGCCATTCTTACAGGTGTAAGATAGAATCTCAGAGTTGTTTTGATTTGCATTTCCCTGATGACTAAGGATGTTGAACATTTCCTTAAGTGTCTTTCAGCCATTTTAGATTCCTCTGTTGAGAGTTCTCTGTTTAGGTCTGTACTCCATTTTTTTAATTGGATTATGTGATCTTTTGGTGTCCAATTTCTTGAGTTCCTTGTATATTTTGGAGATCAGACTTCTGTTTGATGTGGGGTTAGTGAAGATCTTTTCCCATTCTGTAGGCTGTCGTTTTGTCTTATTGACCATGCCCTTTGCTTTACAGAAGCTTTTCAGTTTCAGGAGGTCCCATTTATTAATTGTTTCTCTCAGTGTCTGCGCTGCTGGGGTTCTATTTAGGAAGTGGTTCCCTGTGCCAATGCGTTCAAGTGTACTTCCCACTTTCTCTTCTATAAGGTTCAGTGTGGCTGGTTTTATGTTGAGGTCTTTGATCCATTTGGACTTGAGTTTTGTGCATGGTGATAGATACGGGTCTATTTTCATTTTTCTACATGTTGATATCCAGTCATTCCAGTACTACTTGTTAAATATGCTTTCTTTTTTCCATTTGATATTTTTTGCTTCTTTATCAAATATCAGGTGTTCAAGGATGTGTGGATTTATATCTGGATCTTCTATTCGGTTCCATTGGTCCTGCTGTCTGTTCTTATCCCAATACCAGACTATTTTCAGAACTGTAGCTCTGTAGTAGAGTTTGAAGTCAGGGATTGTGATGCCTCCAGAAGTTCTTTTATTGCATACGATTGCTTTGGCTATCCTGGGTGTTTTGCTTTTCCAAATGAAGTTGAGTACCTTTCTTTCGAGGTCTTTGAAGAATTTTTCTGGGATTTTGTTGGGTATTGCGTTGAATCTGTAGATTGCTTTCAGTAGGATTGCCATTTTTACTATATTAATTCTGGCTACCCAAGAGCATGGGAGGTCTTTCCATTTTCTGGTGTCTTCTTCAATATCTTTCTTCAAAGATTTAAAGTTCTTGTTATACAAGTCTTCCACTTGTTTGGTTAGAGTTACTCTGAGATATTTTATGCCATTTGTGGCTATTGTGAAGGGTGTTGATTCTCTGATTTCTTCCCCAGCCCTTTTATCATCTGTGTACAGGAGGGCTACTGATTTTTTTTGAGTTAATCTTGTATCCTGCTACATTGCTGAAAGTGTTTATGAATTGTAGAAGTTCCTTGGTAGAATTTTTGGGATCACTTATTTAAACTATCATATCATCAGCAAACAGTGAGAGTTTGACTTCTTCTTTTCCAATTTGTATCCCCTTGATCTCCCTTTGGTGTTTTATTGCTCTAGCAGGACCTCAAGAACTATATTGAACAGGTATGGAGAGAGTGGTTGTCTTGTTCCTGATTTCAGTGGAAATCGCTGGGAGTTTCTCTCCATTTAGTTTGATGTTGGCTGTTGGCTTGCTGTATATTGCCCTAATTATGTTTAGGTATGTTCCTTGTATCCCTGCTCTCTCCAAGACCTTTATCATGAAGGGATGTTGTATTTTGTCAAACGCTTTTTCGGCATCTGATGAGATGATCATGTGGTTTTTATTTTTTAGCTTGTTTATATGGTGGATTACGTTGACAGATTTTCATATGTTGAACCACCCCTGCATCTGTGGGATGAAGCCAACTTGGTCATGATGGATGATGGTTCTGATGTGTTCTTGGATTCTATTTGCTAGTATTTTATTTAGTATTTTTGTATCAATGTTCATGAGTGAGATTGGTTTGTAATTCTCTTTCTTAGTATTGTCTTTCTGTGGTTTGGGTATCAGGGTAATTGTAGCCTCATAAAAAGAGTTTGGCAATGTTCCCTCTGTTTCTATTGTGTGGAATAATTTGAAGAGTATTGGTATTAATTCCTCTTTGAAAGTCTTGTAGAATTCTGAGCTGAATCCATCTGGTTCTGGGCTTTTTTTGGTTGGGAGACTTTTGATTACTGTTCCTATTTCTTCAGCAGTTATATGTCTGTTTAATTTGCCTATCTGGTCTTGATTTAATTTTGGTAAGTGATATTTATCCAGAAAGTTGTCCATTTCCTTTAAGTTTTCCAATTTTGTGGAGTACAGGTTTTCAAAATATGACCTGATGATCCTCTGTATTTCCTCCGTGTTTGTTGTTATGTCCCCCTTTTCATTTCTGATGTTGTTAATTTGGATATTCTCTCTCTGCCTTTTGGTTAGTTTGGATAAAGGTTTGTCTATCTTGTTGATTTTCTCAAAGAACCAACTCATTGTCTCATTGATTCTTTGTATTGTTTTCTTTGTTTCTATTTTGTTTATTTCAGCTCTCAATTTAATTACTTCCTGCTGTCATTTGATTATTTTTTGCTGTCTAGTTCTCTTAGGTGAGTTTGCTTCTTTTTGTTCTAAAGTTTTCAAATGTTCTGTTAATTCACTAGTGTGGGATTTTTCCAGCTTCTTTATGTAGGCATTTAGTGCTATGAACTTGCCTCTTAACACTGCTTTCATTGTGTCCCATAAATTTGGGTACATTGTGTGGTCATTTTCATTGAATTTTAGAAAGTCTTTAATTTCCCCCTTTATTTCTTCCTTGACCCATTGATCATTCAGGAGAGCATTGTTTAATTTCCATGTGTTTGTGGGTTTTCTGGAATTAGTATTGCTGTTGACTTCTAGTTTTAAAGCATGGTGATCTTGTAAGGAACCTTGGGCTGTTCCAATTTTTTTGAATTTGTTGAGATTGTTTTGTTACCGAGTATGTGGTCAATTTTTGAGAAGGTTCTATGATGTGCTGAGAAGAAGGTATATTCTTTTCTGTTTTAATGGAATATTCTATAGATGTCTGTTAAGTCCATTTGAGTCATAACATCTGTTAGTTCTCTTATTTCTCTGTTCAGTTTTTGTCTGATTGACCTGTCCAGTGGTGAGAGGGGAGTGTTGAAGTCTCCCAGTATCAGTGTGTAGGGTTTAATATATGGTTTAAGCTTTAGAAGTGTTTCTTTGACATATGAGGGTGCCCTTGTATTTGGAGCATAGATGTTCAGTATTGAAATTTCCTCTTGATGGATTTTTCCTGTGACTAATATGAAATGTCCTTCTTTGTCTCTTTTGACTGATTTTAGCTTGAAGTCTGTTTTGTTAGATATCAGGATAGCTACACCCGCTTGTTTCTTAGCTCCATTTGATTGGTATATTTTTTCCCATCCTTTTACTCTGAGGCGATGTCTGTCTTTGAGGTTGAGATGCGTTTCTTGTATGCAGAAGAGGGATGGATTCTGTTTTCATATCCAGTCTGTTAGCCTGTGCCTTTTTATAGGTGAGTTCAGTCCATTTACATTAAGGGATATTAATGACCAGTGGTTGCTATCGCTTGTTAATATAGTTTTCATTGTTGGTGATGTTAATTTGTGCATTTTTTTCTTTGGGATTTGCTGTTATGAGGTCATCAATTGTCTGTGTTTTTGTTGGTGTAGCCATCTTCCTTGGGTTGGAGATTTCCTTCTAGTATTTTGTGTAGGGCTAGGTTTGTGGCTAGCTATTGGTGAAATCTAGACTTGTCATGGACTATCTTGTTTTGTCCTTCTATGGTGATCAACACTTTTGCTGGGTATTGTAGTCTAGGCTGACATCCGTGGTCTCTTAAAGTCTGTCAAATGCTTGACTATGACCTTCTGGCTTTCATTGTCTCCACTGAGAAGTCAGGTATAATTCTGATAGGTCTACCTTTATATGTTACTTGGCCTTTTTCCTTTGCAGCTCTTGATATTCTTTCTTTACTCTGTATGTTTAGTGTTTTGATTATTATGTGGCAAGAGGACTTTTTTCTTTCGATCCAGTCTATTTGGTATTCTGTAAGCTTCTTTTATCTTCATAGGCATATCTTTCTTTAGGTAGGGAACGTTTTCCTCTATGATTTTGTTAAATAAATTTTCTGTGCCTTTGAGTTGAACTTCTCCTTCAGTGTCACCGTTCTTGTTACCTCGTTGGTTATTCCTGTTCCTGGAGGTAGCTCAGTGCTCCTGTGCTTCGGCCTGCTCCCTTGAAGTTTGCTGTCTCAGGCCTACTTTGGCCTAGGCTGCTGGCTTTGATCTGTTTCTGTAAGTCTTGTTCTGGATCTCCTCCTACAGAAGTCCCTGGCTTGGAGTTGAAGCTGTTGTGGAGGAGATTGGTGACTCTCGATCTGGTCGCTGGTTCAATCCTGATCTTCCTGTGTTCCCAGACGGGGTTTGCTCCTGGCTTCTGTCCTGGTGGAGCTTGTTCTCTCTGTGTCTTAGGTAACTGGTTCAGTCCCACTCCAGTTCTAGTGGAGGTCGCAGACTTTTGAGTCAGGTCATTGGCTCAATCTTGGTCTCTTTTTGCTTTTCCAAATGAAGTTGAGTACTGTTCTTTTGAGGTCTTTGAAGAATTTTGCTGGGATTTTGATGGGCATTGTGTTGAATCTGTAGATAGCCCATTTTTAAAAGAGGTAAAACATAGGTGGGTATTCATAGTGCACACCTTTAATCCCAGCACACTGGAGGCAGAGGCAGGTGACTATCCGAGTTCAAGGCTACCCCAGTCTACGCAATGAGTTCCAGGACAACAGGGCTACATGGAGGACACCTGTCTCAAAATACAGAAAAACAAAAAAGAACAACAAAAGGAAAAACATATGTATTACAGTTAAGTATATTGGTGCTTTTGTATGCATACTGTAAGAGAATAGATTAATAGACATGAGCCTTTTGATCTTGGTTTTGCCACTTTCTAACCTTGCATGACCTCTTTATTGTTGGCCTTGAAAAAGGTCATCTGTAAAATCAGAAAAATGAAACCAGTGTACAGGGTGAGGTTTTCTTCCCTGAGCTAACAATTGCTAATCAAATTACCCAATTTAAACTAATGCTTTCCCTTTTTGCTCTACCTAGGGAGCTAATTCTAATGCCCAGTGAAGCACCAGGGCTGCCTTTGCAGTGCTGCAAATCGGTGTCAAGTGATTCACAGCCTAATGATTCACATGAATAAAGCAAAGATTCATATACTAATTACTGACTATTGAAGTGTGCAAAACAGCTTCTTCTGGCTCACTCTGGCTATAAAGCTTGTTTTACAGGGAAGGGTGACAGGTTAGAAGATGCTATAGCATAACCAACTTGGAAGTGTGACAATTTCCTTGGAAAATGCTAATAGTTTTTTAAAAAAACATTGATAGAAATTTCAATGCTATTCATTAAAACAAAGCTTCAAATGAAATTCTTATCAGGTCTGACTCTTTGTAACATTATGTGTGTGTGTGTGTGTGTGTTTATAGATGCAACCAGTGTGATTATATGAGACTCTGTTTCAAAACAGAAACAAAAAACCAGGGTAATCTACAAATTGCAACCTTTAATACTTGACTTCATGGTTATGTAGTGAGATGTAGCAGGGAAGATGTATATAAACAGCTAGTTTCTGATGAAAATGGGCAGAGGCCAAGTGGTGGTAGTGCATGCCTTAAATCCCAGCACCGGGGAGGAAGAGACAAGAGGATCTCTGAAAATTCAAGGTCAGCCTAGTCTACAGAAGGGCAGAACTATACAGAAAAACCCTTCCTCTAAAACACACACACACACACACACACACACACACACACACACACACACACACACACACACACACACACAAAAGAGACCTGAGGTAAAAATCTCCAAACTATTCCCTCAGAGTCTACACACAGAGGGTGTGCACTGAGGGCCAAGTTTGCATCTTAGGTTGGAATATGTAAATGTCACCCAGGTAGTGCTGATTTTTATGTCATTAACTATGGGATGACTACCGAAGACATCAGCAGCTGTGCAATGAAGCTGACTTGAGCCTGTAAGATGAGCTATATGCGCTGTGGTGGGCAAAGAAAACGGGGTTGCCTAAGCCCAGATCATGAGTGGATCCCAGATATTGGTCACTGTTGGACTTAAGTTTTGCTGTGATCTGATTACATTTATGGTTTGGTTCTTCCCTCTTAATTTCTGCAAGTGACTAGTGTAAGTGTTACAGCTCGAGAGAAAAGGTTTCCCTAGTAGAGGTGTTGCAGCACTGAGGATAAAGGGAGAAGGATGGGGGACGGAGGACTTGCTGTTCCAGAGCCTCAATAAGTTTATAACTAAATTGGTAGAGCTACCTAGGACAGAGAGGTCCTGAGGAAACAAGCTCCACCAGGAGCAGAAGCCAGGAGCAAATCCAGTCCTGGAAGCCAACCTAGTCCTGGGACACTGGCGGATCAAGATTGAGGCAGCAACCTGACTCAGAGTCAGCAGTCTCCACCAGAACAGGTCCAACTCCAAGCCAGGGACTTCTGCAGGAGGGGATCCAGACCAGGATTTGCAGAAACAGGGCAAAGCCAGCAACCTAGGCCAAAGTAGGCCTAAGACAGCGAACTCCAAGGAAGCAGAGCAAAGCACGGGAGTGCTGAGCTATCTTCAGGAACACTGAGTAACAAACAGGGTAACTAGAACTGTGACACTGACTGTACCACAAGGAACAGCCATCTAAGCTTTGGATTCACTGGCACCTAGAAGATGTTCAACAGAAACTCAGACAGCCCCAACCACACCTATTAGAGGAAAAGATGAGTAGAAAAGGTAAGATCACACGCTACACCACAAAGAGCAACACAACACCAGTAAAACCTAAAGACACTACAACAGCAAGACCTGAACAACCAAATATGGATGAACCAGAAGAAAATGACCTAAAAAATAACTTCAAGAGAATGTTTGAAATTCTTAAAGATGAAATGAGAAATTCCCTTAAAGAAATGGAGGAAAAGACAAACAAAAAATTGGAAGACATCAGGAAATCACTCAAAGAAAACCAAGAAAAAGAACTGAATCATATAACAGAAAATATTTAGTACTTGAAAACTGAAATAGAAACAATAAAGAAAACACAAGCCGGAGGAATTATAGAAACAGAAATCATGAGAAAAAGATCAGGAACCACAAACACAAGCATGAACAGCAGAATACAAGAGATGGAAGAGAGAATCTCAAGTGCTGAAGATACAATAGAGAAAATAGACTCATCAGTTAAAGAAAACATTAAATCTAACAAAAGATTAACCCAAAATATCCAGAAAACATGGGAAACCATGAAAAGGCCAAATCTTAGAATAATAAGTATAGAAGAAGAAGACGTTCAACTCAAAGGCACAGAAAATCTATTTAACAAAATCATAGAGGAAAACTTTCCCTACCTAAAGAAAAATATGCCTATGAAGATAAAAGAAGCTTACAGAATACCAAATAGACTGGATCCAGAAAAAAAGTCCTCTCGCCACATAATAACCAAAACACTAAACATACAGAGTAAAGAAAGAATATCAAGAGCTGCAAAGGAAAAAGGCCAAGTAACATATAAAGGTAGACCTATCAGAATTATACCTGGCTTCTCAGTGGAGACAATGAAAGCCAGAAGGTCACGGTCAAGCATTATGCAGACATTATGAGACCACAGATGCCAGCCCAGGCTACTATACTCATCAAAACTGTCAATCACCATAGAAGGACAAAACAAAATATTACATGTCAAATTTAGATTTCACCAATACCTAGCCACAAACCCAGCCCTACACAAAATACTAGAATGAAAACTCCAACCCAAGGAAGATGGCTACACTAACAAAAACATAAACAATTGATGACCTCATAACAGCAAATCCCAAAGAAGAAAAAAATGCACAAATTAACATCACCAATGATGTAAACTAAATTAACAGGCAATAGCAACCACTGGTCATTAATGTCTCTTAATGTAAATGGACTCAACTCACCTAAAAAGACACAGGCTAAAAGATTGGATACAAAAACAGAATCCATCCCTCTTCTGCATACAAGAAACGCATCTCAACCCCTAAAGGTGGACTTGGCATCCCCATGTCAGACTCAAGCATATTGTGTTTCAAAACATCCACCAAAGTTCCTTTTACTGAGTCATTATTCATCTCACAATATAAAGCTCTGTCTCTAGCTGCCACTCACACGTATTCAAAACCAAAAGTATCGTTATAGTAGATCAATTTAAGTGTATGAAGACTGTCTTGCTGTGTTTTCTGTAAGTTTTCCTTGGGAACTTACCAAGCCCTGCAGTTTAGCAGTACATACACAGGTAATATTTATGTTATGCATGCCATTTGGATATGTGAATTTCTTTCATTGAGATCATATTAGGCAATCCTATCTTCCAAGACAAATGCCTGCCATTACAGTAGCTGTGTCATATTGCACTTGTCATGTCTAGGCCTGCTAATTGATCCGACCTGGAGAACTCTCATGGCGTCAGGTTTACACCGCAGAGTGTCAGTACTGAGAAAAAAAAATCTCTGTGTTTCAAGAGAAGTCATGGTCAAGCAAGTCCTTTGAATTATTCTCACTTGCATGGAATACCTGAATAACAAAATAAGTAAGAGGAGCCACAGGTTTCTCTCAAGCCCAGATGACTCACAAGAAAAATATTCTCATGAGATCTTGACAGTTAAAAAAAGTGATTAACCAAAAGCAATCTACAGATTCAACACAATGCCTATCAAAATCCCAGCAAAATTCTTCAAAGACCTTGAAAGAAAGGTACTCAACTTCATTTGGAAAAGCAAAAAACCCAGGATAGCCAAAGCAATTCTATGCAATAAAAGAACTTCTGGAGGCATCACAATCCCTGACTTCAAACTCTACTACAGAGCTACAGTACTGAAAACAGCCTGGCATTGGGATAAGAACAGATAGGAGGACCAATGGAACCAAACAGAAGACCCGGATATCAATCCACACATCTTCGAACACCTGATATTTGATAAAGAAGCAAAAAATATCAAATGGAAAAAAGAAAGCATGCAGAGACTGGAGACAGGGCAGAAGCAGCAGCATGGCCACCACATGGAGTCTCCTATGAGAAGGCAGTGCAGAGAACTATCAGGAAGCAGGAGAAAGGGGATTGTGGAGCCAAGGTATTAATACTAAAAGGATTTTTAAAGCTAAAACCTGACAAACATGGAGTGTAAAGTTCTAGTCTTATAAAAGCTCTGAACATATTGTAGACAATTAGAAAATACAAGTTAATAGTCAATATCCTCAAGATACTGATATAATTAATTGCAGGGATACTCAGTTACTTGTATAGGTTTTTAAAGTCAAGCTTAAAACAAGTAATTAGTAACAATGTTTGTCTAATCAGATATACCTAGGCAGCCCTAAAATACGTCAGAGATCTGCAGAATATGGCATTTAAAATAATAATTAAAAAGTTTATATCAGACAGAGACTCCCAGATCCCAGCAGTAACCCAAGGTCTCTAAAGATTATGGGACACCACGAAGTCTCCACCTGGATAATGACGATGGTAATCACTGGGTGAGATGCCCCAATGATACAACCTGCTGCCAGGAACCCACCCAGACTATGAACATTGGAGAATTGATTGCACCACTTCTGCCTGAACAAAATATGGTCAGTCTTTTCCATGTCCCTCTTCCACAGGAATCTCTCACCTTATGGGCCTGGTGAAGCCTGCTGTTCTGATACTTCTGCCTCCAGTGCTATGGAGACCTGGGTATGACTGTGTATGGGCTGGTCCCTGTTACTTTTTATAGATGCGGAGGCTGTTTGGTTTGTACTTATTTATCATTTTGAGATCTCTGACAAAATTGATGGCTATAGCTTTGTTAGCTTGGCAGCATCAGAAGAACGTTCTAAGATATATAAAGGTCTGGAGATAGAGAGGTTCATAAACTCTAAGGGTTTCAAAAGATAAGATATAAGTGCAGGTTATAATGGTATACATAAATAATTAAAACATACAATTACTTCAGATTTCTTTTCCCTTCTATGTTATAGTTCTGATAAAGCTGATAGAGCAATGATACGTACTGTTTGGGTCACAAGCTTAAGATTTAAAATTATTTTGGTTGTCTTCTGAATATAGGCTTACATGCTTTTAACCCAAATTTACAGTTTTTGTTAGAACTCAAAGATATGAGTGTATTTCTGCTGTTTTACAGATACCTGTTATCTGCTTTTTCTATGATTTTCAATATGGGCCTAAAAGTTTCAAATGTGTTATTTTTCCTTAAGTACATAAATTTTAACTTTTGTTCCTAGTTTAAGCTTGTCTCAACAGGTTCCCACTTGGCTGGCAGACACATCAAGCATCAGTTGCGACTACAATCTGCTCCATATGACTGTGAACCCTGGGCTTGTTGAAAGATGATGTAGACCAGTCCAGCCCATGTATATGCTCCGACTCTTCAACAGAGCCTGTGAACCCGGTAATACCCCATTTCCTAAATCCCCTCTTTGTTTTTGACTAGCATTTCATGTTTGTTAGATGCCCCAAAGTCAATCGGAAGCAGTTACAAGAATACATCACCCTGTAATCCCTGGTTGAGATGCTAAATCAAAAGAAAACTCCCTTACATAGGGGGACTATATGCAGCACTGGATTAAAAAAAATTTTGTTTCTATGTTGACCATTCCGGGGTACTAAAAAAAAAAATCCACGGTTTTAAAAAAAATAGTGGTCAAATGCAAAAGAGAACAAATGACAAATCAAGGATGGTTATTGGCCCCCTCTTCATATTAAAGCAAGATCGAGGCCCATGATTGTGCTCTCATAGTCTGGTCTACAGAGTGAGTTGCAGTACAGCTATGGTTGTTGCACAGAGAAACCCTGTCTCAAAAAATCAAAAAAATAAAAAATAAAATATCAGATATAAGAAAACTAAGTCAATGGGCGTGGCTCTGGCTTGTTAGCTGAGCGCTTACCTAACAAGCACGAGGCCCTGGGCTGGATCCCCAGTACAAGCATGAACTGCATGTGGTAGTAATGCAGTAATCCCAGTACAGCATGAACTGCATGTGGTAGTAATGCAGTGATCCCAGTACAGCATGAACTGCATGTGGTAGTAATGCAGTGATCCTAGTACAGCATGAACTGCATGTGGTAGTAATGCAGTGATCCCAGTGCTGCCGGGGAAACAGAGGCAGCAGGAACAGCTGTTCAAGGTCATATTCAGGGAGGTTGGGAGCTAGAGGCCAGGCTGGAAACCACACCACCTTGTCTCAAATGGGGGTGGGGAGGAGAGAAAATGAAGTTAATCTAAGTTTATTGATCTATTTTGATACAAAACTCTTAGAATATGGCTGTTTCTGGTCCAAACAGCTAGTATCAGTGTTATAAATATCGCTGTAAACAGTACTCTGGAATTTCTTGAATATCAACTTGAACAACTGATAAAGTATAAAAAGGAAAGAGGTGTAGTTATTACACGCTGGTTTATAAAAAATACTCAGGGCTGGAGCAATGGGTCAGAGGGTAGGAGCATTGGCTGTTCTTCCAGAGGACCTGGGTTTGATTCCTAGCTCCCACATGGTGTTCCTGGGGACCTGATGTCTTCTTCTGGCCTCTGTAGGCACCAGGTATGACTGTGGTATACAGACATACATATTCACAAAACTTCCATACACATAAAATAAATTTTAAAAAGTATACTCAGGTAGCTAAGCCTGTGTTGTAGGAAATAAGACATAGCTATACATCAAGATAATGAAATATTTGCTAACTTTCTCTTTTCTGTTTTTCATAAACACGTGTACTTGTGTGTATATGTGTGTGTGTGTGTGTACATATATACTTTGGTGTCGATATATGGCATGTGTTTGGTTGGAACCTCCAGCTCACCCCTGCATGATCCAGAAAGCCCTATTGCTGTTTCTCTCACCAAACCCCGCTGGCTCAGAGAGCTTCTGAACAAAGGAAAGTCGTCAAAAGCCCAGTTCTGAATTTTTGCAGCTTCCTCTGAAGTTTCCAGTCACCCAAGTACCCACCCCAAAGTGCTCATCTTTTGACCATACTTGGGCACAAACCCAGCTACCCCTCACCTACAATCTACAAAATTTACCTGTTTTTTTTGTGGACACTTCTCAGGCCTCAAGCTCTGGGACTGCAGAACTCCTCCAGGAGTTGCTTTGCTCAAATAAATACTTTTTCAATTTGATTTAGTCTGGCTTACTGCATAGTTGGAGAAACCTATTGGTACAGGGTGGGGGGGAACCTATTAGTATACACATATATGTTAGTATATACATATATACACATTTTTATTTGTTTTTTGTAGTGGCACTTTGGTGTGGGACAATTGTCTATAATCTGTCAATTATGCTTTAAATAAATGCTGTTTGGCCAGTAGCCAGGCAGGAAAGTATAGGCAGGACAACCAGACAGGAAGTAGAGGTGGATCAATGAGAACAGGAGCATTCTGGGAAGGAGGAAGCCCATTCCTCCCCAGTCCTGTCCCAACCACAGAAGAGGGAAGATGTGATTGCCCTGCTGAAAAAGGTACTGAGTCATGTGGCAAACATAGATAAGAATATGGGTTAATATGAGTTATAAGAGTTAATAAGAAGCCTGAGCTAATGGGCCAATCAGTTTATCATTAATATAGATCTCTGTGTGATTTCTTCAGGGCTAAACGGCTGTGGGACCTGGTGGGAGGACAGAAACCCAGACAATGGCATTTCAATTGTATTTTAATAAATAAAGCTTGCCTGGAGATTGGGAGAGTAAAACAGTCTCACTGGTCAGCCTTGCAGGCCAGGCAGTGGTGACACACACCTTTAATCCCAGGAGCCACACTAGTTGCCATAGAAACTGGGTGGTGCATACCTTTAATCCCAGAACTAGAGAGGATTATAAAATGGGAAGAAACAGCTCTCAGACACAGTCTCTTCTGAGATTCTTAAAGGCAGGATCGCCATTTTTGGACTGAGGTTGAGGTAAGAGCCAGTGGCTGGCTGTTTTGCTTTTCACATCTTGAGGTTGAAGCCCAATTTCTCTCTCTGAGTTTTATTAATTGTTCTTCAGTTATGTTTTGAGACAGGGTATCCTATGTAACTTTGCCTGTCTTGGAACTTGCTTTATAAAGAGCAATGCACATGTCTTTTTTTATATTTTACATTAAAAACACTTTTAGATTTAAAACGTTTATTTTACATGTATTAGTGTTTTGCTGTATGAATGTATAAATATCATGTGTGTGTCTGATGCCCACAGAGATCAGAAGAAAGCATCAGAGTGGCATATGTGGTGTGGGTGTGAATGAGGACCCCATGGCAGGGGACAAACACACCATCAGAGTTTACATGGGAAGGAAGTTTATTGGGGAAGGGAAGAGACAGAGAGAGACAGTGACCTGCCTCCTCAGAGAAATGGCAGAAAGAGTGGGGGTGGGCAGAATTTTCTCTTAAAGTGACCTTTGCACCTGTGTACAGAGTTAGGGTGCTGCCTGCTATGCGTGCAGGGGTGGTCACTCTGCCTCTGCCAGGTCCCCAAGGGGCAGGGCCAGGTTTGCATTTGCCTGGATGATAACAGTAAGATCCCCTAGAAGTGGAGTTGGGGTGGTTGTGAGCCACCATGTGTGTGCTGGGAACCAAACCCAGGCTCTCTACATGAGCAACAAGAGCTCTTAACTGCTGAACTACCCCTCTAGCCACCTGCAGCCCTTCTCATTCTCAAACTGCAACCATTTGGTCTAGCAGGGTGACTCAGCCATGCAAACCTGAGTCTTCAACCCCACTGTGGAAGGAATGAACTGACTCATGAAAGTTTTCTTCTGACCTCCAAGTGACATGCACATGCACACAGTGAATATAATGGATTAATTAAAAATGCTGCAGGTCCCCGAGCAGTGGCAGCAGGCCATGTGGCAGCAGTACTGAGAGCTGCCAGTCCCAGGCAGGGATGGTGCAGTTCTCCTGGTGGCTGCAGCAGGCCACGAAGAGAGACAGATGGGCACGCCACGAGACCATGCCGCAGGTCTCTGAAAGCAGCTGGTCAGGGCAGGAAGACACACGGTGGCAGGCAAGAGATAGACATGGATAGGCATGCCATGCAGAGGTTGGATATTCATTTAGTGGGTTATGGAAGGGAAGAGGAAGAAGGAGACAGGAGGGGGAGACGGAAGCTGCCTCTTCAAGAGGGAGATGGAAAAACAAAGAGACTCAGGCTACAAGCAGGAAGAAAGATCTGCCTGCCTCAGCAGATGGGGGAGGGAGTGGGCGGGGCTTGTCTCTTAAAGGGACAGAACAGATCATTACAGTGAAGAGTCAAAGATTAAGGTTTGTTTTTTATTTTACCAGGGCCTGCAGTCTGCTAGGTACAGTTTGGTAGCAATCATCTTTCTCACACACAATTGTCTAAAATGCTCCCCTCCCAAAGAGACAAGCCCCCCCTTCCTGAAGAGGCAGCTTCTACCTCTCACCCTTCTCCCCACTTCTCACTTCCCTCATCTCTGGTTCTCATTCTTTCTCTCTCTCTGCCTCTCTCTGCTCTTCCCCCTTCTCCTGTTTCTCCCTTTCTTTTTCCCCTCCATAACCCACTAAATAAATACCCACTTTCTCTGCATGGTGTGCCTAGTAGGTTTCTTGTCTTTCACGGGCTGTGGCTGTGGCTCTTTGTGGGACTGGCTGCCCTGCCAAGGGTGGCTCCCTGCCTGGGACTCGCTGCCCCGAGTGGCTCACTGCAGCCACTCGGGGAATGACACTGGCTTATTTTTACCACAACAACACTGTTTTCTAAATCAGAATTCCTTTACGACCATTTGTTATTTCTGGGTTCCTTTATATTTTGAGAGAGGGTCTCAGAGTCCAGGCTGGCCTGGAACTTGATGTGCACCCAAGGATGACCTTAAACTGTAGCCATCTGCACTCTGTGGTGATGGGATTACAAACGTACACCACCACACCCCACTGAAGCCTCCACAGGCAGGACCTATACCTAATTATTGGTGGGTTTTTGTTTGTTTGTTTTTTGAAACAGGGTTTCTGTGTATAGCTTTGGAACCTGTCCTAGAACTTGCTCTGTAGCTCAGGCTGGCCTCGAACTCACAGAGATTCACCTGCCTCTGCCTCCCAGGAGCTGCAATTAAAGGTGTGCACCACCACTGTCTGGCTCTAATTTATACTTTTGCCCCCAAGCAAGTACAATGGCTGACGGTTAATACATATCTGCTGAGTAAATAAAAACCTGCAAGCGAGATGGAATCTCATTTCTCCTTCATGCCGCACAAGCTTTGGAAGGCTGCATAACTGTTCTAGCTTGCCTCCCTAAGGCAGTCACAAAGGAAGCGGGCTGCTTCCAGTTTAAAGTACTTTAGAGATGAGAATGTTTGGAATGCCAGACACACCCAAACTTAAGTATGCAAGCAAGCTCCAGAGGACAATTTCAATGCCTATTTTTCTTTTCTTCCTTCCTAACGGCTAGTACAGAATTGTACAGAAAGGCAGGCCTTAGATACTTCTAAGCAGAGAAAAAAAAAAAACTATGATTACAGACTGTTTTACTCATTCTCTGAAGTCATGACAAACTTCTGTATAGAGTCTGATAAATCTAGAAAGAAGTTGTGTTCTTAAAGTAGTAGTTTTACTGGAGAATTGGCTCAGTAATTAAAAGCACTTGTTGCTCTTACAGAGGACCAGGGTTCGATTCCTAGCACCCACAAGGTAACTCACAATCCTCTGTAATCCCAGTCCCAGGGTATCCCAGCCTGCTGCTTCTTACCTTCAAGGGTACCCTGACACTCATACGATGCAGATACATTCAGGGAAAATACATACATGCAGGCAAAAAAAAAAAAAAATCAAGCACATAAAATTTAAAATAAATAAACCTAAATCAGCGAAAATACATACATGCAGGCAAAAAAAATCAAGCACATAAAATTTAAAATGAATAAATCTAAATCAGCGAAAATATATATATGCAGGCAAAAAAAATCAGGCACATAAAATTTAAAATAAATAAATCTGAAAACAAATAGTTTTCTACTTTCTATTGAGATTTGGGGGCCTAGCAACAGATTCACTTCTTTTTCATTTAAGTCAACATTCACTTGGTATTTTTTTCCCCCAACTAAAGGTAGTTGTTTTGAGACAGGGTCACCCCGTGTAATCCAAGATGGTCTTGCCCTTCACCTCTGGCATCCTCCTCCTCAGTGGTTGGGGTCACAACTACACCCAGCTAGAAGTGCATTTTTCTTAAACGATTCTATTGTAGAACATTTTAGAACATAGACTATTGTAGAAACAATTTACAGACGAGCAATACTGACCCCAGGAAAAAATTGGTCACTTCTTGACTGTCCTGACTTCCCAGTACCTTCCTGCGCTTGGGGCAGGGTGGAACAACCTTGAGGCGATTTTTGCCTCCGGAGATTCTAGAATCTCCTCACACAATTAATTTTAAATTGCTCAGATGCAAGCTTGGCTTTAAAAACAGAACCTGGGAAGCAATAAGAGCGGAACGACTTGGGGCGCTTGTTGCTCTTTCTTGAAGGTGGAGGAGATGGTAGAGAGAGGGACTGGTGCTCCCGAAAGCGCTGTTTACCGAGTAAACAAGCGGTAACCACAGAGACACCTGCAGCTCTAAGGGGGCCGCCGCCCCCTCGCGGCCACATCCGGGCACTCCGCTGACGTCCGCACGCTACAGCCGTTTAGCTTATTTGAAAGCCACGCACAGCCAATCAACCGGCCCCGCCTGGAGGCGGGCGTTGGGCTGTGACCAATCAGCACTCCCCTCGGGGCGCCAGCCTATCGAGAGGAGGTTGGCCGAGGGCGCCAATCAGCATGGCTCTCGGAGAGAGCGGCTGGATTTTTGAATCGGCGGCGGCGGCGGCAGCCTCCCTCGAGCCATGGCGCCAGTGAGGGCCGTGAGGGTGTGAGGATAGCGGAGGACGGCGCCGGAGCGGCTCTTCTTTCCGTTTAAGCGTGGTGAGGACTGCGTGGTGTGTGCGGCACGGGAGGGGATGCGGTGCCCGAGCCGTGGGCGGCGGCGTCGGAGGCCGCCTCCCCGCCGCGGTGGGCAGTACGGGCTCCGCCACCCTCTTCCACCCTCCGTCCCCTCCTCTGTCCCCGGCCCGGTCTTTCGTCGTCGCGGTCCGAGTCCGGGTCCCCCTCCTCCCTGTTCTACTGCTGCCGGGCGCCCCAGGGTGGAGGACGCAGTTGGAAGCGGGATTTTGGCCGCCCGCCCGCCCGCCCGCCCGCCCGCTGCAGCCCGCTGCAGCCCGCTGCAGCCCGGAGCTGCCCTGATTGCTTTGTGGTTTCCCACTGGAATTCCTGCAGAATTCCGATTTTCGATTTTTTAAATATAAAACACAGGCCGCCCCGCCCCTTCCTGGCCACAGCTGTGTGTGGTTAGTGGTTAGGGAAGCGCTATCAGTGGAGTTAGACCCGGCTTGGAGAAGCCGCGTGAGCGACTGCCTTAGCCACAAACTGGGTACGGCAGTACTTAGTATTCGACTGTTAGGATGGCTGCAAAGGTTAAACGAATGGCAAGGAAACAGATTTAGGGTAGTGCCTGGAAAATATTAAACTCTCAGTAAATGAGAACTGCTAATCACAATTACTAATAACGTTCACTATTGGAATTTGGTTCTTTACCCTGGATAACGTTTTTATGAGGAAACTCAATTTAAAAGAAATGTGTTGTGAGACAGGTTGTCAGGGAGCCCAGCATAGGTTTGTACTGTGGAGCCAACAGTGACATTGAACTGACGAGCTTGCCTCCACCCGAGTGCTGGGATTACAGGTGTACCATGCCTGGTTTATGGGTTACCTTGGGATGACGTCATGCATGCTTCTGCAAAGCTACATTCCCCAGACAAAGATGTGTTGTTTGGTGATCCCTGATTCTATTGTGTTTATTTATAAAAGTCCCTGGCCTATGTTAACATGAGAAAAAGCGACGGATGCATTCCAGTCTGAGATCCTATTGTTGGACGTTAGTTATAGCATTAATTTACCATGTAGCTCTTCTATTGTAAATTTTGAAGCTGTTTTGGAAATAAATGATATATGCAGTTAAGCCTTTGAAGTTAAAGAGGGTCATGGAAACGAAAGTATCACTGAACATGGATTGTCAAAGCCTTACAGTGGTGGCGCACACCTTTAATCCCAGCACTCAGGCGGCAGAAGCAGGTGGATCTTTGTGAGTTTGAGGCCAGCCTGGTTTACAGAGTTCCAGGACAGCGAGCGCTACACAAAGAGACTGTGTCTTGAAAAACCATAAACCGTCTCTTAGAAAAACATATATAACACACACATATATCATATGTGTTATATATATTATGTGTGTGTGTTTTATATATATTGTAAAGCCTTGACATTGGCATATAATTATGGGCTGCGTTTTGACGTTTCTTTTTTTTTTCCTGAAACTGAGAGGTTGAACCCTGAACCTCTTTATGCTTTCTCACTAAGCTACACTTCAAGCCCTAGAATATTTTACTACATTTATATAATATGTAATGATCAGATATGATCAGATCAGGGTAATGGCTATGTTACTGGAAGCATTTATCATTTCTTTTATTGGAAACATTCAAAGTACTTTTTACTAACCTTTTGTTTTGTTTTTCAATACATGGTTTTTCTGTGTAACAGCCCTAGCTGTCCTGGAACTAGCTCTGTAGACCAGGCTGGCCTCAAACTCACAGAGATCCACCTGCCTCTGCCTCCTGAGTGCTGGGATTAAAGGCATGCACCACCACTGCCCAGTGGAAAGTTGTTTTTAATTAATTAATTTTTTAAAAAATGTGGTGTTTTACCTGCATGTATATCTGTGTAAGAATGTCAAATCTTGGAGTTACAGGTAGTTGTGAGCTGACATGTGGATGCTGGGAATTGAACCTTGGTCCTCTGGAAGAGCACCCCAGCCATCCCTCATCCCAGGGGGGACGCTTTAATATCAATTAAGCACTGTGTTCTACTAACCATTTCATTAATTACTGCTGTTGGCTCTTCTGAGGTCGGGTTGCATGTGACCCTACTGCTTTCACTACCATGAGCAGCTCAGATGGTCTTTTGTTTTATTTTTTTAAAAGATTTCACTCAGCTGGGCCATGGTGGCACATGCCTTTAATCCCAGCACTCGGGAGGCAGAGAAAGCCTATCTCGAAAAACCAAAAAAAAAAAAAATTTCACTCATGTATACAATGTTCTGCCTTGCATGTACACTTTTATGCCAGAAGAGGGTAGCAGACCCCATTAAAGTGGTTGGGAGCCACCATATGATTGCTGGGAATTGAACTCAGGACCTTTGGAAGAGCAGTCACTGCTCTTAACTGCTGAGCCATCTCTCCCTCAAATGGTCTTCTTCATTTGTTAGAAATTTTGATTTCTTTTTTTTTGTTTATTTATTTATTTTTTGTTTTGTTTTGTTTTTCAAGACAAGCTTTCTCTGTGAAACAGTCCTCTCTGTACTGGAACTCAATCTTGTAGACCGGGCTGTTCTCGAACTCTCAGATATCCACCTGCTGCTGTCTCCCAAGTGCTGGGATTAAAGGCGCACATCGCCACTGCCTGGCTATTTTTTCTTTTCTTTTTCATACAATACAGTCTGACCATTTCTTCTGGATCCTATCCCACTTCCCCACTATCCAACTCCACAGCTTCTTTTCTCTCTTTCTTTTCTTTTTTTTTTTTTTGTTTTTTCGAGTCAGGGTTTCTCTGTAGCTTTGGAGCCTGTCCTGGAACTAGCTTTTGTAGACCAGGCTGGTCTCGAACTCACAGAGATCCACCTGCCTCTGCCTCCCGAGTGCTGGGATTAAAGGTGTGCGCCACCACCGCCCGGCATCTTTTCTCTCTTTCTTTAGAAAACAAAGCAAAATAGAAAAAAAGGAACTGGAAGGGAACACAGGGAAAAAGCATGACAAGCACATACCCAAGCAGAGAGAGACGCACAGAACACCCAGGGAGCCCAAAATGGGAAACCATAGGATATAAACAAAAGACCAGTAAGGTTAAAAAAAAATTCCCTGACAAAGTATTATGAGGCAAAATATTTCCACAAAAATGCCAGAGTTCGTTTTCAGTTGGGCAGCTACTGTTGAGTGTGGAGCGTGCCCTTTGGTTTGTACCCAGTGAGACTCAGGAGAACACTATATTTCTCTTTTGAGTGCTTGTCAATTGGAGGCAGCTTCCTGGTTAGGGATGGGACATCATGTCAACTTCCGCAGTGCTGGGACCCCCTTTGATTTGTGAGCTCATATGTACGTCAGTCCTGTTGACTTAGAGGGTATTGTTTCCTTGGTGTCCTCTATCTTCTGATGGAGACATCTGTTTAGGGCTGAGTGTTCCAAGGTGTCTCACTCTGTGTAATGTCTGGCTGTGGGTCTCTCTATTTGTTCCATCTACTGTTGGCTCAAGCTTCTCTGATGGTGGCTGAGCAAGATACTGACCTATAGAAGTCATTATGTTGTGAGATTTCTTTAAGTGACTTAGAGCCTTGTGGTTTTCACTGGAAATGATTTTTAGGAGATGTAAGAAGAAGACTATGGAATTTGTAGTTGTTTCTGAGTAAAGACAACTATTGGAGCACTTCTGCAGTACTTTAGAGTAGTGATTGCCATGGGTAGACCATAAATGATGCCTAGTTGTGAGTATTGTATAAATATGAATTGTTACTTGTCATCTCAAAATACCTATTCATTTTCTATCACAACCTGGATTTGAGTTGTAATCTATGTCTGCTTCCTTTATACAGAAATAGAGGCTTAATGCAGAGCTGAGCCAGGAAACAGGTGGCTGACTTTTAAGTGTATGATTTTCCTCTGTGTGGAGGTCTGTAGTGTGTATGTTTTGTGCTACCTCGAATCACCATCCAGAAATGAAGATTCATACCTTACTGTTTTTCCAAAGCATATAGTTTAAGCTGTTTATTTACTAAGAATGTAGAGCAGTCCCTTTATGAATCTGAAGTAGAGAAAAATGGATCAGTCATGAGCTCTGATGTAAAGATGAGACTATTGGTTATATTTATTTAAGAAATTTGCCTTCCTCACCCAAGTTGGATATAAAGCCCAGGGCCTGCAGCATACTTTGCAAGAACTTTAGCACTGAGCTACAAACTCAGACTATGAAGTATGAACTTCAGTCAAACTTTATTTTCCTGCTTGCCTAACTTTTCAGTTCTTAGATCCTAGAAATCTAAAAGAGCTTTCTTTCATAGTTCAGATTTATACTGGCATTAATTTATATTTATTTGTCTTGTCAAATCTTGGAGATGTTTGGAAATTAATATAAAATGCCAATAATATGTAAGCTGTACAATTACCTATGAAAGGTTCCCAGAAATCCATATGTCCAGTGTGGTAATTGAAGTAGAAGACATGCTAGGCCGAGCTGGTCACTACCAAATACGCACAGTTATAAAGCACATTGCAATTTGAACTTGAAAACTGCTCAGAAATTTGGTTTGACACTGAAGTTTTTGGATTTGAGACTGACAGGCATTTTGGGAAGGGAGAATGAGTCAAAGAATAAAGATGGGATTATTGTAAGTGGATGTTGTGTAGACATTTAGGAAGAGAAATAGATGGAAGACAAATGTAGAAGAAAAAGGGAAATATTTGTGACCACCTTTTGTGTGCTAATCAGGGAGCTTTCTGTATTCTTTTAATGCCTGTTGTTACTTGTTACTGTATTTCTTTTCTTTTCCTTTTTTTTTTTTTTGGTTTTTCGAGACAGGGTTTCTCTGTAGCTTTGGAGCCTGTCCTGGAACTAGCTCTTGTAGACCAGGCTGGCCTCAAACTCACAAAGATCCGCCTGCCTCTGTCTCCTGAGTGCTGGGATTATTAAAGGTGTGCACCACCACCACCCGGATTGTTACTGTATTTCTATAAGCCAGTTTTGATCAGCTTTATTTTATACAAAAAGAAACCTACACTGATGGAGGTTTTGAGATAGGGTCTCTTGTTCTCCAAATTGGCTTTGAATTCATGTTGCCTCCTACTCCTGGTCTTTCTGCCTCCACCTTCCCTGTGCAGATTTCAGGCATGACCGTTCTCTACCACCTGGGCCCAGCGGATAAATTCTACATAACACAAGCACAACCTGTGGTGGTTACATACCAGGGGTCCTGTGTATCAGATATTTACATAATTCTAACACTAGCAAAATTACAGTATGAAGTAGCAACGAAATAATTTTATGGTGGGGTCACCATAACTTGAGGAGCTGTTTTAAGGGGTTGCAGCATTAGGAAGGGTGAGGACCACTGCTCTAAAGCTTGTTGCTCAGTGACTAGGTTTATTTCATGTATTCAGATTCCAAATTTTGTTTTTCAGCCTCCATGAAACAGTACAAGCAATGGCTGACAACAGTGTATTAACATCTCCTACTGAGATAACTAACTTGGCAGATTCTTCTATTTTTGATTCTAAAGTTACTGAAACGTCCAAGGAAAACTTGTGCATGGCGTCTTCTTCAAATGTTGATGGTAAGCATATTATTTGCTTTATAAAGAAAGAGAATTGTTATTTAATCCTCAAGTACTGACTGCTGGTTTTTCTGTCACTGATGTAACAGTTAAGTTAGAGGATGTGTGTTGAGTAAGTGGGGGGCTATGTCTGTATTCTCTGTCCATCATGTGGGCTAATGCTTCCCCACTTTGAAAACGGGAGTCTAGTGCTGATACTGCTTTCCTTGTATGGAGACCGGCTGGCTGTAACGTTGTGAAGCTGGAATTTCTTGATGGTTGTGTGATGAGCCACTTTATCTCACTTCTGTGTAGGTGGTCTGTAAACCCTAAAGCTCCCTGGGCCTTAAGGAGGAGGTTCATGCTTGATAATGCTTCTTGGGGGGAGTTATTTCTTTGTTGTTTGTATGCCTTTTGCTACAATGTATTTTTTCCTTTTTTTTTGTTTTTTTGAGACAGGGTTTCTCTGTATAGCTTTGGAACCTGTACTGGAACTCGCCCAGTAGACTAGACTGGCCTCCAACTCACAGAGATCCTCTTGTCTCTGCCTCCGAATGCTGGGATTAAAGGCGTGTGCTACCACCGCCCGCTTGCATCATTTCTTTTTTAAAAGTGATATATAGTCAAATATTTTTGTAGGAAACTCAGAAACTCAGAATTTTAACTTCTGGGAATGTTCTACCTTCCTCAGGTAGAAGACTTTCTAGCTAGGAAGAAGGTCTAGGAAGTGCTGGCTGTGCTGTTGGTACCCTAACATATTGAAACATTTTACATTTTAATAGAAGAAATGCCTCAGGTTGAAACAAGACTGATACTGGTCCAGGAAGCTGGGAAACAAGAAGAGCTTCTCAAGGCAGTAAAGGTAAGGGGTGGGGTTTGTAGTCCATTTCTAAAGAGAGTCGTCACCCACCTGTGTAAATGCTTTCCTATCTTTCTTATACTTAAGTCTCTTTTCTACAGACTATTAAGATAATGGAAGTCCCTGTTATAAAGATAAAAGAAAGTTGTCCTGGAAAATCGGATGAAAAATTAATAAAAGGTGTTATTAATATGGTAGGTAGGTCAAGCATCTCAATGCATGTGGCATGCTTCACTTCCCTCGGCTGAACTGCTTCACTCTGGGATTGGAATCAGCATCAGGCGTACTGTGCACTCTGAATTAGAAATGTAGGAAGTAGCCTATACTTAACTTAGAATTGGGTTGTTTCTGAAAGCCAAAACTTTAGCATCTATTATAAATCCAAATTTTAGAGACTTCGTTATTTAATTTAAATAAAGGATGTAATATGTACAATAATCTGATAATTTTCTTTACATGTTTTAATACTTTTCCCTTTAATTTTGTTTAAATTCTTGTTTTTCCAAATTACTAATATCAACAAACAGTGATTATCAATTAATTTGCCTCAGAATTTGTAATCTATCTAGTTCTCTAGTCCATCTCCATAATAATCATCATTTATTATATTTTGGCAGATTGAACCCAGGATCTTGTGCATGCTAGGCAAACATTTTACTACTGAGCTAACGCCCTGTCCTTCAGTTACATTAGTCTTCTAGGGCTGTTCAAACAAAGTAGCACAGACCAGAGATCTTAAACTTAATTTTCTCAGTTTTGGGAGCTAATCAAAATGGTCCCAGCAGGTTTAGAGTGTCTGGAAGCCTCTATTGTGCTGCACCGGGCTTTTTTTTTTTTTTTTTTTTTTTTTTTACCGTATCCTGCCTTTTTTCTATGTAGTGTATCTTTGCTGTTCCTTTGTATGTTCACATTTTTAATGAACACCCCAATCAGATTGGATGAAGGCCACTCAGGCACCTCATTTAGCTTTAGTTGCCTCTTTAACATCCTTATCCACATGCAATCTTGTTGTGAGATAAGACTTCACTCTTTATTTTGGGTTAGGGGTTCAATATAAGAACTTCAGGGATAGCTGATTTGGCTCATCAGTACAGTCTTTCAAATTAAAGCCCAAATAATTTACTTATCAATTCTGATTTAAATTTTTTGAGTCAGGGTTTCTCTGTGTAGCTCTGGCTGTCCTAGAACTCACTCTGTAGACCAGGCTGGCCTTGAACTCACAGAGATCCGCCTGCCTCTGCCTCCCGGTGCCAGGATTAAAGGTGTGCACCACCACCACCTGGCTCCATTCAGAATTCTTTTTTCTGTTCTTTTAACACAGGAATTATGTGGGCTCTTCAGTATGTTAATTTTTTGGTTGTTTTGTTTTAAATCTTCTAAGATCCTTGCCTTTGTATACTAATGTACATCTGTCCTATGCAGCCAGCTTGGCTCATGACCTCTTTTCAGCAAATGAAGTGAAATGAGACTGTTAATTAGGAACCTTTTATTAACTGTGGTATTCTATAAGTTATGGTAATTTTTTCTTATTTTTTTGAAGATAGCAGTGTATGTACAGTATTATTTTTTCCTGATTAGAATAAAAATGGTGGATATAAACCTAATACAGTGCATTAAAATATGTTTACTTTTTTTTTTTTAGTGGAGCATGGTGGCTTATAACTGTCATCACTGCACAGGCTGTCCAGGAATTGTTGCTGAGGGTTCAAGGCCATTCTGGGCTATGTAGAGAAGTTCAGACTAGCCTGGCTAAACTGTGAAACCTTGCCTCAGAAAAACAATAGGCCGGGCAGGGGGTGGTGTATGCCTTTAAGGAGGCAGCGGCAGGCTTGCTGCATTTTGAGGAGCGGGCTGTGTCCCGCTGCCCAGCTCCCAGCGGCTGGTCTGCTTTTGGCCCCACATTGGGTGCCAATTTGTAGTAATGAGGAGTGGGCGGGCCACGGTCCCTCCTGGCTCCCATCCGTCTGGGTCTGGGAGGAGAGGGCTGCATCCCCGGCGCCCGGCTAGCTTATACCCGAAATAATTACACAGAAACTGTATTCATTTAAACTCTGCCTGGCCCATTAGTTCTAGCTTCTTATTGGCTAACTCTTACATCTTTATTCAACCCATTTCCAATAATTTGTGTGTTACCACGAGTCATGGCTTACTGGGAAAGATTCAGCGTGTCTGACCTGGCAGCTTTATGGTGGGCGGCTCTCCCTAACTCTGCCTTCTCTATCCCAGAATTTCGTTCTGTCTACTCTCCCCACCTAAAGGCTGCCCTATCAAAAGGCCAAGGCCGTCTCTTTATTCAACCAATGAAAGCAAGAGAAACACAGAAGGAACTCCTACACCACAGGCGGATCTCTGTGAGTTTGAGGCCAATCTGAGCTACAAAATGAGTTCCAGGACAGGCTCCAAAGCTACACAGAGAAACCCTGTTTCAAAAAAAAAACCAACCAAACAAAAACCAATAAGGCGGTGGCAATAGCTCATTGGTAGAGTGCTTGCCTAGTATGGTCAAAGTTCTAGGTTCAGTCCCCATTACTATCAAAAACTAAAACTCCAGCAGCAGAAAGGAAAGTTTCTGGTGTTCTAGTACTCGGAATTTACTGTGCATGCCAGGTGGTTTGTAGGCCACTGAGTCATAGATCCTACTAAGTTTATGTCTTTCCTTTATCCATCTGTGTATTCTTGATGTGGTTGGGGATATATGACGCAGAAGTAGAGAAATAACAGTTTTTCACTATTGTATGGTATATTGGTAATTGTATACTTTAACACTTAAGTTTTCTACAAATTTTAAAGATGTCTAAAAGTGTAGGAGTCATTTTTAGGGAATCATGTATGTTATATGTCTTATGAATGTTTTTTATTTATAATAACCATATAAAACAAAAAAATCTAGGAAATTAAAGTGCCCTGTGTAAAGATGGACTCAATGGAAGAATTTGGAAGTTTGGATTCCCCAGAATTTGAGAATGTGTTTGTAGTCACTGACTTCCAGAGTTCTGTCTTCAGTGACTTGCGCAAGACTGACTGTAGAATTGTTGGACCTCCGGTTATACTCAGCTGTGCCCAAAAGGGAGAGGTGAGAAATACACACGGACTGACTTTTTTTTTTAAAATATTTTATTTACTTATTTGTTATGTATACGGTGTTCTGTTTGTATATATGCCTGCACACCAGAAGAGGGCACCAGATCTCATTACAGATGGTTGTGAGCCATCATGTAGTTGCTGGGAATTGAATTTAGGACCTCTGGAAGAATAGCCAGTGCTCTTAACCACTGAGCCATCTCTCCAGCTCAAAGTTGTCAGTTATTTTTTTCTTTTTGTTTTTTCAAGACAGGGTTTCTCTGTAGCTTTGGTGCCTGTCCTGGAACTAGCTCTTGTAGAACAGGCTGGCCTCGAACTCACAGAGATCTGCCTGTCTCTGCCTCCCGAGAGCTGGGATTAAAGGCATGCGCCACCACCGCCTGGCTTACTGTGACTCTCTAAGAATACATTTTTACTAATGAATTTTTTGAAAATTTATATTTAGAAAATCCTGTTAATTGTTGAGTGTATGTAACACTTAGAATAATTCGTAGTTGCTGGGTGTGGTTGCTCAGGCCCATAATTCTAGCACTTGGAGGTGAAAATAGAAGGATCTGGATTCAAGTGCATTCTTGGCTATGTGGTGAGTTCTAGGCTACATGAGGCTCTCTATCCCTCAACAAAAAGATAATTAATAGGGACTATTCTTACGTATTCCTTTTTAATTTTTTAGTGGTCAAAACCCAAGGCCATTGAAAGCCAGACAATGTGTGTATGTAAAAGCCTATATGTACGGCTTTACTTATGACACCTGTAATACCTTAGGAGAGATTTGCAGAGGTTTGGCTTCCAGAAATGTGTACACATAAACCTTTCTTTTTTCCATTTAAAGCTGGTACCATATCCATTTTCATAAGATTTTAATTAGGAAAATTATTTTAGCCCCCATCCCCCAATTTTTAACATTTTGTGTGTGTCAGAGGACAACTTGGAGGATTTAGTTCTCTTTGCATTACGGTGGCTTCAGGTCATCAGGCTTTCCCTCCCTGGAAAACAAGGCCTGTGTGTCTCCGGCTGGGCTGTCTGCTTCTGCCTTCCGTGTGCTGGGATTCAAGGGGTTTGCCCCTATGCCCAGTTACATTTTTAAGCTGTATTTTGAGGTAAGGCCTTCTTGTATTCCTGGATAGTCTTGAACTTACAGTCCTCCTGTCTCAGCCTCCTGAATGCTGAGACTGATTACAGGAGTATACAGCCACGCCTGGCAGAGAGATGTTTGATGTGGAGTTTAGAGTCTGACTTTTATTATTCCCCTTTCCTTCGCATTATTGGAAAATTCAAGTAAACCTTGGGTATTGAAAAGTTAATTGGCAAGAAGAGAAATCATTAAGCTTGAGGAAATGTTTTCTAAATCCTAACTTAAATAGGTTTAAAATGATGTCCTCCACAGCCCTTGCCATTCTCCTGTCGGCCACTGTACTGTACCAGCATGCTGAACCTTGTGCTGTGCTTTACTGGGTTCAGGAAGAAGGAGGAGCTCGTAAGTATGATAAGGCAGCTTCAGAGAAATTTTCCTAGTAATACATATTCAAATACATTTATTTATTTCTTTTTGGTATCATGAATTCATTTAAAAATTCTTTAAGGAAAAAATGCTGTGACCATCAGGTTCTAAATTTTAAAGAAAAGTTCTTACGAGCTTTGTTAAGAAAAAAAAAGGATGTTTTGTAAGTGCTAGCTGGCCTGTAAATTAATAGAAAATTTTACTTTACTGCTAATGATCAGTTACATTGGTTAACTGACGTTTTTAATACGCAGAACTGATATTGTTACGCAAGCAAAACTTTAAAGTATTCTTACCACCGCAGAGACATCACAGAAACTGTTTTCTGGTTCACAATATGTCCTAAGTTGGAACCAGTAAATATTGCTGAAATTCGTGTGACAAATATTGATGTTCTAAAGTCAGTATATTTGGGGCTGGGGACTCGGATCAGTGGTTAAAAGCACGTGCTGCTCATTAGAGGACAAGAGTTTGGTTCCCAGCACCCATGTCAGGCAGCCCACAGCTGCCTATAGCACCAGCTCTGGGTGAACTGAGCCCTGCTGCTGGCCCTCTGAGTACCTGCTTCTATGTGTGTGTACTCACAGACACATTCTTGAAAAAATAAATCAATATATTTGTGGATGTATGGTCTTGTGAAGAGTAAATAGGGTGAAAAATGAAAATAATAATGTGTATTTAGGCAGTGTTAGAGTGAGTTTAACTTGATACTCTGTATTGTCTGTCTTTGTATAGTTTTGCCTATAGCAACAACAGTAAGCTACTCTTTAATTTTTTATATAAAATTTAACATTTATAAAAATTTGTATGTTTTGTAGTTATGCTAAATAAGCTATTAATATAGATTTGTTCAAATTAATTAAAATCAATTTTGTCCATATTTTCTTTTGAGGTGAAATTGGTGACACTGGTTCATCATATGGGTGGAGTTATTCGAAAAGAATGTAATTCCAAAGTAACACATCTGGTGGCAAATTGCACACAAGGGGAAAAATTCAGGGTATGTAAACTTAATATTATTTTTTCAATATAGTATTACTCTGTAATGGTTTTTTGTTTATGTTTGTTTTGAAATGGTCTCATAGTATAGTCCAGGACAGTCTAGAAATCATTTTGTAGGCTGTGCTAGCTTTGAACTCAGTATCCTCCTATTTCCCCTGTCCATCTCTACCATGCCTGGCTTGGTATGGTTTTTTTTGATTCTGCTGTTTTTGAGGATCAGATTGAAATTTTGCCATTGGAGTGTTTGGTAAAGGGTGTGTGATGTGCTTGTCCAGCTTGCAGGAAGGACTCTAGGTCCCAGCACTGCACACCTTTCCCAGTAGTGCATGTTGGAGGTGGCAATGGGAGGGTCAGCAGTTTAAGGTCTTATTTGACCACATAGGTGGTTTGGTTAGTCTGTGTTATTTGACTCCCTGTTTTAAAAAACAAAAGGGAAGCAAAGCAGAATCTTTATGGCAGGTTTAAATCACAGGATTGTGGCCCGTTAGGTTTTAAGAAGGCAGTGAAACTCAAGTTAGATGTTGAAAGGTAAGTGAGATGGTGAGAGCTGGGAGATGGGTTTTGTTAGCAAACGTGGTATGACCAGTAGTGACAGGTGGGTCACGAATTGTGAGATAATCGGGCGTTGGTGGAGCATGCCTTTAATCCTGGCGGATCTCTGTGAGTTTGAGGCCAATCTGGTCTAGAAGAGCTAGTTCTAGGACAGGCTCCAAAGCTAGAGACGCTCTTGTCTCAAAAAAACAGAAAACAAAAAAAAAAAAAACAAAAAAGAATTGTGAGAGCAGATATTTCACTGTTGACTTTATAAGAACATAGCCTTTTATAAAATGATTCTGTGTCTTTGCCCGTGTTAATTATCTTATATAAAAAGAAAGGATTTATCTATTTATAAAAAGAAACAAGAGAAAGTGGTTTTCTCCCAAGACAGGGTCATTTTGTTTTGTTTGGTTGTTTTTGGGGCCCAAGTAAAGGGTTTATTTCAGTTTACAGTTTCATATCACAGTCGATCACCAAAGGAAGTCAGGGCAGGAACTCAAGACAGAGACCTAGATGCAGAAGCCATGAAGGAGCGCTGCTCACTGACTTGCTGTCTATATCTTGCTCAGCCTGCTTTTATGCCCCAGGCCCTTCTGCCCAGGGGTGGTACCACCCACAATGAGCTGGTTCCTCCTATATCTCTCAATCACTGATTAAGAAAATCTCTACAAGCTTGCCTACAGCCAGATTTCTTTCAAAAATTTTATTTATTCTTTGTCTTTTTATATCATATTAATTCATTCATTTCCTTGGCCCTTTACATCGCCCCCCCCCCGCCCATGCACACTCCCCAAACAATACAGAATTTAAGAGAAAAGAAAGAAAAAAATAATGAAAATGAAGTACAAAGGGGAAACTTAAATTCTTGTCATGGAGCCAGGTGGTGGTGGCGCACGCCTTTAATTCTAGGCGTGCAGAGGCAGGCGGATCTCTGTGAGTTCAAGGCCAGCCTGGTCTACAAGAACTAGTTCCAGGACAGGCTCCAAAGCTACAGAGAAACCCTGTCTCGAAAAACCAAAAAAAAAAAAAAAAAATGGACTCCTTTGTCCATATATCTTTTCTTGCAAGTGTTCAGTGCAGAGAGTCATTTGAGGCCTCTCAATGAAAGGTCTGGTTTGAGGCCTCTAGTTTCTACTTCCTACCCCTGGCTTGGGCTCCTGGATATCCTGTTGTTGACCAGTGTTGTGGAGATCCTGTAGCTTTGGGTCTGCAGGTCAGATCCCTTAATGTGCTCCAGTAGATCATAGATGGGGTGGCTAATGGGGCGGGCCAAATCATCTTTGGGACTGGGCCTGGGCAGCTGTAGGGTTCATCCACCAGATGTGAAATGGGGACAGTTGTCCCATGCTTACAACTTTGGGGCTGGCTCACCTACACCTGCACTAACAGAGTTGACTCTCCCGCTCTTAGGATCACAGGGCCAGCTCCTCCTGCCCCAGATACTAATTGGGTGGGGGCACCCATGCTGCCACAAGACAGATGGGTAATGGAGACTGCACTCCCATGCTCACAGTTTTGGGGATGGCTCACCCACACTTGTGCTGACAAGGTTGGCTCTGCTGTGCTTCCCTGGTAAGGTGCAGGGTTTGCCCTCCTGAGTTTTGCAGCTAGTGGACATCAGGCACTGTTCTCCTGCTCTTATGACCACAGGGACAGCTCTCCCACCTGCCTCAGGCGTGGTGAGTGGGGCAGCTCTTCCCGGCTCATGCCTCTACGAGACAGATGAGATGGTTCATGGGACAACTCTCACCCACACCTGCACCCACAGGGTTGGCCCTGTTGTGGTCTTTTGTTTGTTTGAGTGAGACAGGTTTCTTATCAATGTAACTGTGGCTGTCTTGGAATTCAGTGAATAGGCCAGGTTGACTTGAAACTCATAGAGATCCCCCTGCTTTTGCTTCCCATGTGCGGGGATTAAAGATGTGGGCCATCATGTCTACCTATATATCCCAGTCTAGCCTTCCAAATGCTGGGATTATTAGACTATCCGTCATGCCAGCTGAAAATAATTTGCTAGGATTGAAATCTATTTTAAGTTGTAGTTGAATTTTGCATTTTATTTATTTTGTGTGTCTGTGTTAGCATGTGGGTGTGTGCTTGTGCCGTGGCCGATATCTGGAGGTCAGAAGACAGCTTGCAGGCATAGGTTTGCTCCACTCATGAGGGTCCTGGGGATTGCATGGCAAGTGCTCTTAACCACTGATTCATGTCACTAATCCTAGTTAAATTATCTTAACTGGAATTTATCATTAATCCCCACATTCTCAGTGTATTTATGTAGGAAATGGTAATTGACTTGAGTTTCCCCTAAATTTGTTTTCATGTGTGTGTGTGTCATGCTGAACGTATGGATACCAGAAGAAAGCTTACAGTTGTTTTCAGCGTTCTTAATGCTGCTTTGTGTGAACGTTTTGTGCATGTTTGTACACTGTGTGCAGTCTGGTGCGTCTAGAGCAGTGGCTCTCAACTTTCCTAATGCTGCGCCTCTTCAATACAGTTCCTCACATTGTGCTGACCCCAACAGTAAAATTACTTTGTTGCTACTTTGTAAGTGTAATTAAGCTACTGTTATGAATCCTAATGTAAATATCTGATATGCAGGATTTTTTTCGGATATGTCAGCCCCATGGGCTGAGTATCGCTGTTCTAGAGCATAATAGAGAGTTAGCAATGGGTGTAGGGTAGAAGTGTCTAGACTATTAATTAAATTTACTTACCTAATTCATTCCTATGTGCTAAGAAAGTAATATTGTTCACTATCACTAGTAGACTTAGAGTTTCCTATTGTGATTAAATATACCTAAAATATACAAAAACTTCAGTAATTTTAAGTTCACAGTTCAATGCCATAACTACATCTACTGTGCAATTATTGTCATAATCCATCTATTAACCCTTTCGTTCTTAACATCAGTGCTTTTCCTTCTCTTGCTTCAGATCAACACTTATTTTCTGTCTCTGAATGCCAGTATTCTAAGTAACTTATTAAAAGAAATCTTACTTGACTTTCACTTGTATGTTGTCCAGTAGCATCACACTTAGTAATGACAACTTACCCTTCAAACAGTATCAAAATTTTTATATAGGGTCAAAATTCTGGCTGGTAAATGACATTCATTATAAGTCAGTTCTGTGGCACACATGGGAAGCTTTCAGCCGTCCGTTCAGCACTCCATAAGTAGTAAGCAGCACACTATTCATAAAACTCAGGTAATATACACCTCCTTTGTTTTAAGGTTATAATATCCTAACAAAAGAAAGAAATACGAAATTACACATTGCTTTTAATTTCTTTATGTAATACTGCATCATTCTACATTAAAGTTAGGCAACAAGATTATTCTGATAGCTACAAGATCATACACGATGCCTCACATTTAATAATATCAAGGTCAGTGTCAGACTGGCTACGCTGCCATGGCAGCTCCCCTCCCCCACTGAGAACCTCCGTTTTAGGAGTTTGGCTCTCTCCTTCCACCACGTGGATTCTGGGTTTGAGCTGAGGTCATCAGGCTTGATAGCAGGCACTGAGCCATCTTTCTAGATCTCACCTAATAATTTAAACCCCTAAGAGTTTAGTGACTTAAGTCCCATTTTTTTTTTATAGTCCTATGTTGGCCAGTAAGTACTTCCAAGGTGTGAAACTGGAAACAAAGGAAAATTCAAAGTTTAATGAGGACAAATTTAAGAGCTATGTCTATAGAAAATAGAATAAAAGAGTTGGGCACCTCTCCTGGGCAGCACAATACATCTGACCTTATTGAGAGGGGCGTGGCGAACTGCCCCTCATCTGCCATATGGTGGTGTAGGCCTGGGAGAGATGCCTCTTACCCCCAACCTCCCGTGGATGGGAGAGCTCTCCTCACCAGCTGCAGCACTCAGGAGAATGGCTCCTAGACCTTCTCTGGGCAGCACGGTGGAGCTGGCCCTGACAGTCCAGGGGTGGGAGAGCTGGCCAAACCCCTTGGTTATTAGAGCAAGGGTGAACTAGCTGGGGCAGTGCTGGAGAGCTCACCCTGGTGGTGAGGACAAGGGAGAGCTGGGGTGACCAACCCCACAGCTACCCAGACCCAGAACCAAGGTTATGACTGGCTCACCCCAACATCCACCCCATCTGCTGGGGCACGTTAAGGGACCAGTTGTGCAGACCCAAAGCTGCATGATCTCTATTACACAGGGCAACAACAGGATATCCAAGAGGAGTCCCAGTGAGGGCCCAACATCGATGGTGTAGCAGAAAGAGGCCTGAACCAGACCGGTGACTCGTTGCAATGAGCACTTGGAAGTAGGGACATGTGGACAAAAGGTTACTACCTAACTCAGTGTGTCACACTGCAGCTTCCATGATGACCTTTTTTTTCTCTCTTAAGTTTTATTTAATGGTGAGAGGTGGCAAGGGGAGAGGGCAGATAGGAAGGGATGGAAAAACGAATGGTGTGATGTGAGAGGCTCAAAGAATAAATAAAAAGAAAGTAAAAAAAAAAATTGTACCATGGACTTATTTTAAAGTTACCTTAACTTTAACATAATATAAAGTCAAATTCTGCTAAGAGTTTTGCACACAGTTCTTTAGAAGAACTTTCTTGAGTGCAGTTATTTGAAGTGGAAACTCACTGTGGTTGATGTTAATATTCTTAGGTCGCCGTGAGCCTGGGCACTCCCATTGTGAAGCCAGAGTGGATTTATAAAGCATGGGAAAGACGGGATGAGCAGTAAGTGCTTATGCATCCAGTAGTTTGTGTGAATTCAACTTATTTAAAAAAAATTGGTGTGTGTGTGTACGTGTGTGTACGTACGTGTACATACTTGAATGCACGTTGTCGTATCACATATGTGTAGTCCTTGAGGAAGCCAGAAGATGGCATCAGATCCTCTGGAACTGGGGTTACCATATGGGTCCTGGGAATCAAACCTGGGTCCTATGGAATAGCAGCCAGGGTTCTTAACTACTGAACCATCTCTCTAGCCCAGCATATTATTTTTTTTAAATGTGTGATTTTTTTAACCTTTGTTTTTAAAGATAAAGCCATGTGCCAACAAAAACTAAATTTGTAGATCATAAGGAAAAAAATAAATTTAGTCTTTGAATAGCTTAGGGAATAAAACATAAGTTATGAAACAATTAATTGAAAGATTTAGTATCATTGGGTTTTACTTTGTAAACTAATTTTGTGTGTATGCATGATAGTGTGTGAGGGCATGCATGCCATAGCACAATTTTGGACGTCAGAAGACTGTGGAGTTGGTTTCCTCCTCCATTTGCTTGAGCTCTAGGGATTGACCTTACACTGTAAGGCATTCGTGGCATGCGCCTTAACCTGCCGGTCGTCTCATAGGCTGATTTTTGTGAAATACTTTGACTGGGCAGTCAAGATGCTTTGGTGGTAGAGGTGCTTGTTACCAAGCCTGCTGACCCCTGTTTGATTCCCAGGGCTCATATCAGGGAGAGATTGGATTTCTAGGGGGCTGTTGACTTCCATGTGTGCACACATACAATTAAAATTTTGTGCTTATCATACACATTTTAAAATTTACTAGGTAACAGCTTAATGCTTTCAGGTATTTGGATTATATTACAGTTTCTTTTTACTTTATGTTTGAATTGCTGCTTGCAATTTATTATCTTGTTTTACTAACTCTCCAATTACTCGTTCTCTGTTGTGGTACTTTATCATTATATAAAATTTCATGAAATTGGAGAATATCTGTGATATAAATTCTAAAACAGCCAGGATTTGATTGATGTGAAGGTTGTCTGTGATTGCATTTGTTCAGAGGTAATGGACCCCTGGGGCCTATACAAGTTACTAAGCAACATCCCAGACAGTCCCCTCTCTTTTAAAAAAACAAAACAAAACAGACAAAACCAAAAACCAACTGCAGTTGTGAACAATTCAGGACCTTATGTAAAATATTTTCAATAAATGCCTTAGACTAAGACCTATATAATACTGAGATGTTGCGAATGGATGTGCTTCACTGATGAATTTAAGCAAGTGTGCATTTGTTTCTAGGTGTTTCTGTCCAGCCATTGATGGCTTTAGAAATGAATTTAAAGTTCCTCCATTTCAAGATTGCATTTTAAGTTTCCTGGGATTTTCAGATGAAGAGAAAAACAGTATGGAAGAAATGACTGAAATGCAAGGTAAGATGGCAGAGACAAGGGTCTGAGCACTTATGAGAGACAGTGGAGATGGGGACACACTCCTACCGTGAGTGTGCCGTCCCATACATACAAAGGAGAAAGTGAGCGGAGCACCTGTGCTTCCTGAAATTTGACCACCCATCTTATGCTTTGCTACCATGGTTATCTGCCATGAGTGAACCCTTGAAACGAGCCAAAATAAACACTTGAAGCCCTTATTAGAAAAGGCTAATATCATAAAAGTTCTATACATTTTCTCCCTAGACTTGTTTAACCACTTCCTAATAAAATAGCTGCTGTGGAGATGGTGATGGGAGAGCAGTTGTCTGGCTGATTTTGTGTGCTTGTGTCCTGTTCTCTAGGAGGCAGCTGTTTACCAGTTGGGGATGAAAGGTGCACTCATCTTATTGTTGAGGAGAATGCAGTAAAGGAACTTCCGTTTGAACCTTCCAAGAAACTTTTTGTTGTCAAGCAAGAGGCAAGTAACTCGAGTGAAATTAGTCAGCTTTAACAGTATGATAATTTATCTGCTGAGGTAGATTTAGATTTAACTTAAATATTTTCTTCTCCTCTAGTGGTTCTGGGGAAGCATTCAAATGGATGCTCGTGCTGGAGAGACAATGTATTTGTATGAAAAGGTATGTTTTTGCTCTTGAGCTATTGGGTCTGTGGGGTTTTTTTGTAGAAAATTGATACTTTTGTTCCCAGAACATATAGAAATGATGGTATAATTGCATGCATGTTGTATACATGTACAGAGTAGTTGAACACCCATATTCTTAGTCTAGGTAAGTTTGGTGGAGCTGCAGTGCCGTGAGCGGCTCCCACTGCCCTGACGAGTTATGTCAGCTGGGCACAGCTGGAGCCACTTGCGAAGAAGACCTTAGTTGAGCAAATGTCCCACCAGGTTGGACAAACCTGTCATATACATTTTTGATCGACGTGGAGGCTCCACTTCATGGTGGTGTCTTCTGCCTTTGGGTTGGTTCTGGGAACCATAAGAAAACAGGCTGAGCAACTCACGAGGAGCAAGCCAATAAGCAGTGCTTCTTTGTGGCCTCTGCTTCAGTTCCTGCTCCAGGCCCTGTGCTGACTTTCCTGGTTGATGGATGGACTGACTGTAAGTTGTAAGATGAAATAATCCCTTTCTTCACCAAGCTGCTTTTGGTCATGGTTTTTTTAGTACAAAAATAGAAATCCTAGCAAAGACGTTTAATATAACACAAGTTACTCTCTGCTGAATGTTGATGATACCAGCATCAACACTAACACCCCTGTCTTTAGAAACTTAGAACCCTACTAGATCAAAGGTGTGTTGTATTCAAGTATTGTAGAGATTCTCAGTCTGAGAGGTTCTGCAGGGTTGAATGGGACTAGCGAATATTGAACCAGCATTCTAGATTAACCACGCAAGGACATTAAGTAGAACAACGAGGGAGAGAGGAACGTTTGAGACAACTTTAAAATAGTAAGTAGTTGAGAGTGACATTTAAAACAGTTATGGAAAAGAAAAGCAGTAGGTAAATTTCAATAGATAGGAAAACTCAGAGTTCTTGATATCCTGAAGAGCCACATTATTTATCATTCGGAGCTGTAGTCATTGTTCTTAAGAATTGTTAAGAACATTCTTTTTTGTAAACATTGTTCTTTCTTGTAAGCAAGAAAGAGCTTGTTTTCGGGGCTGGAGAGATGGCTCAGTGGTTAAGAGCACTGGCTGCTCTTCCAGAGGTCCTGAGTTCGAGTCCCAGCAACGACATGGTGGCTCACAACCATCTGTAATGAGATCAGGTGCCCTTTTCTGGCGTGTGGGCATACATAGAGGCAGAACACTTTATACATAATACATAAATAAATCTTTAAAAAAAATCTTGTTTTCATGTTGGGTGTCAAGAAAGAGGACCTTTTTTTTTTTTTTTCATTTTTTTCGAGACAGGGTTTCTCTGAAGCTTTGGAGCCTGTCCTGGAACTAGCTCTTATGGACCAGGCTGGCCTCGAACTCACAGAGATCCGCCTGCCTCTGCCTCCCGAGTGCTGGGATTAAAGGCGTGCGCCACCACTGCCCGACTAAAAAGAGTAGCTAGTAAACAAGCTTCATGGAGAAGGGGCTATGAAAAAGAGGTGCTAGGCTGCCATTATAGTGGTGTCTTGGCCATTCTGTTTTATGAAGCTTCTGAATTGTCTAGTAGACTATAAGACTCTAAGAACCATTGTACAAAGTTTGGAGTTACGCCACTTGGGAGTGTCTTTCGCATTCCTGTCTCAGTCAGAACCATCACAACACTGAGCTTTTGTGCTTTTGATTTCAGACAAACACTCCTGAGCTCAAGAAGTCGGTGTCTCTGCTGTCACTGAGCACTCCAAACAGCAACCGCAAAAGACGCAGACTGAGGGAAACACTGGCTCAGCTCTCCAGAGAGACCGACCTCTCCCCTTTCCCGCCCCGGAAGCGGCCCTCGGCTGAGCATTCCCTTTCTATTGGCTCACTCCTTGATATCTCAAACACACCTGAGTCTAGCATTCACTATGGAGGTAGTTCACATCTTACTCAATTAATCTTTAAAATGGAATGGACTGAAATGACTAAAAGAATAAATCTCTACTACAGTGAATGAATAGGAAAGGTTTTTTCTGTTAATTAACTTTATTCTAGTTGAGGAAATAAGACACTTAGAAAGCTAAGCATAGCCCTTGTAATTCCAGTACTGGGCAGGTAGAGACCAGAAGATGAGTTCAAGGCAATCTGGCCAATGTGAGACTCTGTCTAAAATAAAACACAAAAAACAAATCCCACAAATCAATCAATACATAGTAATGCTTTTTTGAGTAATTGTTTACTCTATGCTTTTGTGTGTGTTTGTAATAGGTGGTGTCTGATCTGCAGGCCACTGAACTTAGGTTCAGGGAGTGATGACTTGCCCAGGCTATAGCTGGAGAGTGACAGCTATTTTAAAAGGTGGCTTGCTTTTTGGTGGGGGTCAAGGTCTCAGATAGCCTAGGCCAGTCTTAAACTGCTGACCACCCTACTCTTCAAGTGCTGGGATTTTAGGAACACACCACCATAATTATAAGAAATGTTGCATTTATTATGGGGAAAATAAAGTGAATGAATAGGTGGAGTTGAGTCAGAAGAGGGTGATGTCACTTTATGTGGAACTGACAGGAAGACTATAACTAACCCTGTTTGATCACCAGTAGTTCTCTCTGTAAATATGTAGTATTTTCTATGCTTTAGACTCCATAGCATGTTCTGATTGATCCATGAACTCGTTTCTTGTTTCTCCTGTCCTTTCAGCTCCAAATTGAGTAGCGGTCCATACTGCATGCAGTTTCTCTGCCTGGGAGATGGTCTTTATTTAATTCCCAGTTCTCAGTGTTTGAGCAGCTAAACTTCTTCGTGGATGCATTTCTCCAACCTTCCCGGGCTTTGTGATGTAGCTTCTTTCTTTCTCCTTTGCCTAACTTTTCCTTCCAACTCTAACTCCAAATGCTTTGTGGTTTTTCTGAGTTTCTTCATTGTATTTTCTAGCGATCTCATTTAAGTCCATGTCTTTAATTTTCTCTGCTGATATTCCCTGAATGTGTCTTCTCTGTTTAGCTGCTAACTAACTTCAGACATTCTGTCCTTTTGTAGTAGGAATCTTAAATTTAACCAAATGGGAACTTATGAACCTCTGCACTACAACCAACTCCTGTGTCTTTTCTCATCCTTCCTTCCTCAGTTTTTCTTGTATATGGTGCTTTTTTTTTTATTATAGTGGTTTCCTATATTACCTCTCCATTTTGAGTTTTGTTTTATACATTTCAGATTCATAAGTCTTTTAAAAATGGAAAAATTGAAACATGTCATGTCTCGGCTTTAAAAGTCATTTAGTGGCTTTGTACTGTAGTAACTCTTTCCCTTGTTTTATTGAGAGGGTCTCATAGCCCATCTTGGCTTTGAGTTTTGTATGTAGCCAAGACTGGCATTGAACTAATCCTCTTGTCTTCACCTCCTAAGTCAGTGTTACAGGTGTGTGCTACCACAAGTGGCTGCAGTAGTAATTTAAATGAAAGAGTTATTGCCTTGGCCTAAATGACACTATCTTTGAAGATGATAGTTCAGTTTTAGTCAAGTGGAAAGTGAGTAGCTTTTAAATTTGAGATCTTTCTGCTTCAACCATCTGAGTAACTGGGGTCACAGGCCTGTATGACCATATTTGGCTTGGTTCTGTATTTGTAGTGGACAAGGACATGAGGTAGTAAGGAGCCAATCTTAAAGATGTAGGGCTTGAGTATCAGTAGGAGATAGAAGAAGGCTAGCCATTAAAGCAGACATGCGAATGCACTCGTGAGGCCTCTAGCTGTCAGACCCAGTTAGACACAGTCTAATTTAACATCACTCTATCACAGACTGTTCCTCATCCAAGCATCTTGACGCTCATGGCACTGTTGAGTGTAGCCTGAAATAATGTAGGGCATGTGGGGAATGTTTTGAACTCTTGTTTTTCAAACAATTTAGAGCTCCACAATACACATCATTGTTTTAACATAAAAATATTTAAACATATTTGTAAAAGTAGGCAAGGGTTAGGACTATTTACTGTTTTCCATCCCACATACTTCTTGTGAAACATTCTTTTTTCCTGTGAAACCATCCTAGGAAGCTGTACACGTGATGCTGAAGTGTTCTAATTATATGCTAGGAAGAAAATGAATTTTAAGCTCTTATCCAATTTTTGTTTCATGATATATGCTTAAACCATGCTAATTCTTCTGCCTTCTCCCATTTTGGGTTGGACTAGATGTTTCTATGTTGTACTTTGAACTAATAATTTTGGTTAATTTTTTAAAGATTTATTTCATGTGTATGAATGTTTTATGTTTTGTCAGCATGCATGTGTGCACACCATGGGCATATCTGGTGCGTCTAGAGCAGTGGTTCTCAACCTTCCTAATGCTGAGACCGCTGAATGCAGTTCCTCACGAGGTGGTGACCCTAACAGTAAAATTATTTTGTTGCTGCTTTGTAACTAATTAAGCTACTGTTAGGAATCCTAATGTAACTGTCTGGTGTGCAGGATATCTGATGTGTGGCCTCTGTGAAAGGGTTATTCTACACACACACACACACACGCACGCACGCACGCACGCACGCACGCAGCGTGGTTGAGAACCACAGCTCTCTGGAGGTCAGAAGAGGGGTTTGTAGCGAACTCTGTTGCTGGAGTTTTAGGAATTGATCCTAGATCTCTGCAAAAACAGCCAGTGTTCTTAACCACAGAGCCATTTGGTTATCTGTGAAAGAGGCCTTCTATCAGTGTAGAGCACATTCACATTATTTTACTAGTGTAAGCATAGCCCACCTATTCCTCTTTCATGATTTACTTTCTTCTTTTTGAGATAGGGTCTCTTAAGATGATCCTGGCTATCCTGGAAGTCACTTCAGGCTGGCCTTGAACTCATAAAGATTCACCTCCTTCCTGAGTGTTGAGATTAAAGGCATACACCATAGTGCCTGGATTCCTCTTGTTTTACACTGGAGTATTTTAACATTTTTTTTTCTATTTTATTATTTTAGTTTAAAAAAAAAAAACCTGTGATTTTTTTTTTCAGGTTCTCTACATGTAATTATTTTGTCATGTTTTCTTTAGTATCAATTCATTCAGAAGTCTTTACACATACATTCCTCCATATACATTTGTGCTGTGTGAGAGGGAATAAGTTGACGGCATAAGTCTTTAGCCCTAAATATTTAAGTGTTTGTATTTGGTCATTCCTTTTTTGTGTGTTAGTGCTTTCTAAGTACTGGACTTGGTCTCAGGACCCCACGTGCTGGAGAGGTGCGTTCCCAGCCCTGCTTTGAGACAGGAACGGTAGCACTGTATTCCTTGGGTCTGTTCTGGAAGCCATGCTTTCCTCCAGCGTCCTGAATGGCGACCTTACAGACATGCACCACTACAGCTCGTTTGGAGACGTTTCTTCAATAACCACATAGCAGTTATAACATTAATAACATGAACCACTCTAGTATTTTATTTTAGATTTCTCTAGTTTTCTTAATCATGCCCTGATTTCTAGCCCCCCCACTCAAACAACAATAACAAAATTTATATTTTAGTTTAGAATACAACCCAGGATACACATTATTTTCATCATTTAGTTTCCTCTCATCTAGGAAACTTCCTTTTAATTTAATGACCTTGGCAGATTTAAAGACTATTGGCCATTTATTAGTAAAATGTCCATCAGTTTTTTAATTAGTGTTGAGATTGAACCTGGAACTTCACATCTTCCAGGTGAGCTTTCTCTCATTGAGCTATATTTTCAGCTCTGAATTAATGACCTTTTTGGTCACTGTGTTTTTCTGGCCTTATCCCATAGGAAATTTTACTTTAACAGAAATCTCTATGGTGGTGCTAGTAAGTCTGTATAGTGTTTAGATCCGCCTTCCAGTTAAACCTCTCTTTCTTTTCAGAAACACCTAAGTCTTGTACTAAATCTTCTAGAAGTTCTACTCCAGTTCCTCCAAAGCAGTCAGCCAGGTGGCAAGTGGCAAGAGAACTCTACCAGACGGAGAGTAATTACGTCAATATCCTGGCAACAATTATTCAAGTGAGTATGAGTTAGGTGCTAACTTTCTAAAAGACTCTTCCCCATCTTGTTTCCTTTCTATGATTTTGTGTCTTGTTCTTTTAAAGGATATTGGGTTTTCTTTTGGGTGGTATTATTGGGTATGAGGTTGAGATAAATCTTGCTATGTAATTCTGACTGGTCTAGTACCTACTACATGGCATAGACTAACCTCAACCTTGTAGTGATCTTACTTCTCTGCCTCCTGAGTACACGGGTAGCAGATGTGGGCATCACCCTGGCAAGAGTTTGACCAAACCAAGTAGCATTACATTAACCTTTTTAAACAATCACCCTTGACACTGGTGTTTACTAATCTTGCCAGTCAGAAGCTGCTGTGCAGTTGGTCTTCCAGAAGTGCCTTTGCTATAATGCTGTAGCCTTTGTGCAACCTTGTGGCTTTGGCAGTGTCTTGTGTTAGTTACTACTAGACAGCTGTACCAAGAACCCTAGGAAGACCAATAGGCTGTAGTGAAACCTTGTCTCAGAAACCAGGCACAAACATCAGAGTGAAACTGTGGTACTTCTGACAAACTGACAGTGCTTTAAATGACTCCTGGATTCAAGTGCAAAAGATAATAAGGAATAAGCAAAGTGATGTTTAAGGTCTGAAAGCCAAGGAACTGGACATTTTTGTGTTATCTAGAGTAGTTTTAGGTAGTGAAAGAGATCATTTGGCATATTGTGAAGATCTCCAAGCTTATCTTAGAACAGAAAAATTAATAGGTTTAGTTTTTAACTTAGTTTCCCACTTTGAGATAGTACCCTCTGTCCCAGGCTGCTCTTATCCAGGCTACTGCTGTGTAGCCAGGATAACTTTGGACTTTTGATCCTCTTGTTCCCACTCTCAAGTGCTAGGACTATAGGTTTGTAACCCATGCCCGGGTTGTGTGGTTCTGGGCATGGTTACAGAGCCTCCTGCATGCTGTGTGTGTTAGGCAAACACTGCTAACTGAATTCCATCCCTGGTCCTAGTTTTCATGGAATAAAAAATTTTGAGACATGATTTTACACACACACCCAGACAGACAGACAGACACAGAGAGAAAGAGAGAGAGAGAGAGAGAGAGAGAGAGAGAGAGAGAGAGAGACAGACAGACAGACAGACAGACACACACGGAGGAAAATGCTAAAATAAAGTACAGTGCATAGTAGAGAACGGCAAGAAGGGTTGAGGAGAATGCTCAGAGGTCAAAGTGCTTGCTGGGCAAGCATGAGGCTGGGATTTGGATCTCCAGAACTTATAAATTCTTACTGGGCGTAGCTGCCAGCCTATTATTTCAGCCTCAGAAGTTAGTGGAGACCCCAGAGCAATACGACTAGTAAGATTGTCTATGTTAGCTACCTTTGGGTTTGACTGAAGAGGACCTGCTTCATGCTTCAGTGCAGAAGGTGGGAAAGCCATGAAGGGTGATTCTCAACATCAGCCTTAGGCTTCCACATGCATGTGGCACAAACATTTGCCACACATGCAGATGTGCAGACACATCATGAAAATGGAAAAATGAAGGTTTAAAATTATCACCATTACAGGGAGAGGAGGATTACCTGTGGGGGACAGCGCATATTCAATATACATGAGGCATAGATTTTAGTCTCCACACCATTAGCACAGTCAGTCTAAATCTTCTAAGTTATACAGCAGTTTATACTTTCCAAAACACAGCGTACCCCCACCCATTTTTGTAAGTAGGGTGAAATCTACCTGTTAGAAAACAAAATTACTTAAGAAAGCCGCAGCTGAGTATAGTAGTACACACCTGAAACCCCGGTACCTGGAAGGTAAGCTAGGAGAAACACATTCTAGGCCAGCCCGGACCACATAGCAAGAGCCTGTCCTTTGCAAAAGAGAAAAGCAAATCCTAGGTACTTGTTTGATCTGGGTGGATAAATTAAAATTAAGTAATTTTGAAATTGGTTCCAATAAAGAAATGTAAACCCTAAAACCTATCTTAAGGAGCACGGGACTAGGGTTAGCTTACTGGGAGAGCTGCAGTCTAACACACAACACCATGGCACAGCCTGTAGAGCGAAGGGAAAGACGTGAATGCAGGTCACAGTCCTTTCTGTGCTAAGCAAAGTGGCATGAAGTGTGCCTCCAATCGAATAATTTCACGTTTTAGAGTTTTAGTGACACCTGGAGACTGAGGCTGGAGAATTGCTGTGAGTGAAGTGCACATATATGGAGGTCAGAAGACAACTTTCACGAGTTGGGTGTCTTCATCCAGCATATGGATTCTGTAGCTTGAGGCTCTCAGACTTGGTGGCAAGCATCTTACCTGCTCAGCCACCTGCCAGCCCTTTTTACTTTTATTCAACCCCTTTTGTCATTTATATGTTAAATACTGAGCAGTCTTTTTTTTTTTTTTTTTAACCTTTACTTGACTATTAACTTTAAATATTTACTTGCTCTTGGAGGGCATACAGCTCTATGACTGTAACATGTAGAGATTGGTGTGACTATAGCCAGGAATCGGAACTGTTCTGTCTTCAAACACCTCCCTGGTGTTTTGTCTTTTGCGAGAGTATCTCATAAATGGAATCATGGTGTACACCCTGAGGTCTGTGTACCTTCAGTATCATTCATAGAGTGTGTCTCTAGCTTTCTAGCTTTCTTCTCTTCCCTAGATTTCCCTCCTCTCCTTTCCTTAGACAGTTTTGCATTTGATACTTTAGCTTCTTCTTCCCTTGTTAAAAACACATGTATGTATTAGTGCACAGATCACTGTCATTTTCTTCCTTAGATTTTCTTTCCCAAGATTTATTATGTGTACAGTGTTCTACCTGCATGTATGCCTACACACCAGAAGAGGTCACCATATCTCATTACAGATGGTTGTGAGCCACCATGTGGTTGCTGGGAATTGAACTCAGGACCTCTGACAGAGCAGCCAGTGCTCTTAACCTTGGAGCTATCTCTCCAGCCCCTCCTTCCTTCATTTTGAGAATTCTTTGAATGTAATTTTGAATGTAATATTAGTCCTTTGTTGAGTGTGATTTTCAAATTTATTTTATTAATGTATAAGAAAATTGCTAAGTATCTTAGGAAAAATTTTTAATTTTTATTAAATGCCTATTCTTTTTGTTCTAGTCCAGTTTTTTGAGGTCATGTCTAAGAGTTCTACCTAAAACTAAGTAATGAATTTAGATTTTACTTTTAGGCCTATGATCTATTTTGAGTTAATTTTTGCAAACAGGGTTTTTATTCATTTACTGCCATAGCAAATGGTGTTCTAATATCATTTGTTAAAAGACCATTTTTTGAGTGGCTAATAATTACTAAGCTCAGTATGCTTGTTTTTTGCTTTGTTTTCTGTTTTTTTCTTTTTTCCTTTTTGGTTTTGTCAGACCGTGTTTAATGTAGCCCAGGCTGTCCTCAAGCTTGGTATGTAGTGGAGGATGGCTGTGACCTCCGGGTCCTCCTGCTCCCGTTTCCTATATGTCGGGAAGCTAGTGTGTGCCACCACCACACTTGGCTTTATATCTGCATCAATTTTCATTTCTTGAATTTTAGTTCTACTGTGGCACACTATTTTGAATATTGTTTTCTAGTATGAAACCACTTGTATTTCTACATATATTTTTAGAATCAGATTTCCTAAATCTATAGACAGTCCTAGAATTTTGATTGGTATTGTCTTGAAATATTTAGATTGAGTTTCAGTCTGTGACTGTGTGTGTGATTTGGTCTTTGGTTTCACCCATAGCTCTCTGGTTTTGAGCATATGTATCTTACTTATACATGTGTTTAAATGGTCTTGTATTAGATAGCACCGATTTTTACATTCTTTAAATTTCTTTAACTTTTGAGACAGGGTCTCACTATGTAGCTCTGTCTGCCCTGGAACTTGCTATGTGACCAGGCTGGCCTTGATGTTATGGAGTCCACCTACCTCTGCCCCCAAATGCTGAGATTAAAGTTGTCCACTGCCACGGTCAGTTTAAGTTTTGTGTAAGATTTATTTTGGGTCACATGAATAAGATGTGCCTATGTATGTGTTTGTTATTATTGGGTTTTTTTTCCCCTTATAACTGGTACAGCAGGACCCACTGGTAAGATGGCCCAATGAGTAAAAAATGCGCTTACCTCGAAAGACTTTACTTTGGTCTCGGGATCTCATGGTGGAGGGGGAAATGTAGACTTCTGACCTCTGCATGTGTGCACCCAGGTTTTTCCTCTTCCCTTCCTGCCTTCCATCTTTACATCTCCCCCTTCTAGCTTTCACACACAGACACACACACTGACATTATTAATATAAAAAAGTTGCAGCAATAAGTGGGCAGAGTTCAGGTTTTCTCATATGAGATTTGGAAATCTAGTTTCTTTGCTATTGAATTTTTGTGCTACTATTTCTAAAACATTTAGCATTGTACTACTATTATATGATTATATGTCTAGAAAACTTAATTGCTTTCTTCCTTACAAATTGAATAAAGTAGGAGTTACTTTTCTACTAATTCTAATAATGTATTTGTTAGGTTCCTTTTGTTAAAAAAAAAAAGATTTATTTTTATTTTAATTTATGAGTGTTTTGCCACTGTGCCAGTGGAACCAAGAAGAGTAGAGTGTATTGGGTTCCCTGGGATTGGAGTTACGGAAGGCTGTAAACCACCATATGGTGGCTGGGAACTGAACCTGGGTCCCCTAGAAGAGCAGCCAGTGCACTTAACACCCTTCCTCTACATAACAGAGTATATGAGTATGTGAGTAAAAGTGCAGTGTCATGAGAAAAGCTTGTGAAGTTTAGCAGAGGTTTTCCCCTCAGCTTCTTACGATGTTGCGAACCCTGTTGGTCACTGTTTGTACTTTAGCCTTCTTTCTCTCACAGTTTGCCTAAACTGGAGCCCCATTTAGTTATTTCAGGTGCCCTTAGAAGAAGAAGGGCAACGTGGTGGACCTATTCTTGCACCAGAGGAGATCAAGACTATTTTTGGGAGCATCCCAGATATCTTTGATGTGCATATGAAGATAAAGGTAAACATGCTTGAAGGTCGATGGCGTTCTCTTTGGAGGTTGTGTATACTTATTGTAACAGTTCAGGTATTTCTTGTATGGAACCCTACTTGGGCTTATCAACTGCATTCCCGGGAGACCCCATGCTCAGAAGTAGGGCCAACACAAAATGAACTCCATAGTGGTTTTGTTTTGTTTTTATTTGTTGTTGTTTTGTGAACTTTCCACTTTGTTTTGCCTTTTCTTACTGACTTGTTTTGGTTTTTTGTTTTGTTTTGTTTTTGTTTTTTTCCTGAGACAAGCTTTCTCTGTGTAGCTTTGGTCCAGACTCCATTTCAGGCATTTCTTCCTAGCTAAGAAAGTAAGTTTTGTATGTGAAACTTTTTGTTTTATTTGAGACAGGGTTTCTCTGTAGCTTTTGAGACTGTCCTGGAACTAGCCCTTGTAGATCAGGCTGGCCTCGAACTCACAGAGATCCGCCTGCCTCTGCTGGGATTAAAGGCGTGCGCCACCACTGCCCGGTTGTATGTGAAACTTATATCTTACCATGTAGCTGGCTTTGTGATCCTCCTTGCCCAAGTGGGGATTACAGGTTTAAGATATTACTCTCGGCTTAAATTTTGTAAATGTCTTAAATAATTTTTTAAAATTTTATTTTAGTTATTTATTTATTTTTGCTTTTTGAGACAGGATCTCTCTGTGTAACTTTGGAGCCTGTCCTGGAACTCACTTTGTAGACCAGGTTGGCCTCGAACTCATGGAGACTGCCTGCCTCTGCCTCCCGAGTGCTGGAATTAAAGGCGTGTGCCATCACTATCCAGCAATAAAAGCATTTTTAAAACTTATTGTATGTGGATAAATTTTTGCTGCACATTTGTATGCATGCCACATATGTGCTTGTGTCCACAGACGTCAGAGTTGGCATTGGATGTCTGGAATCTGGAGTTACAGATGTGGGTGCTGGAAATTGAACCTGGGTTCTCTGAAAAAGCAAAAAGTGCTTTAGACACTTGAGCCATCTCCCCATTCAAATTTTTATGAATATTTTGTTTTAGGAGGATGGAGGAATTTTATGGACCAGAAATTAGCAACTATAGTTCATAGACTGCATCTAGTCCTCTGTTCTGGTAGAGAGTCTTATAGTAGAGTTCATTTTTACAGATATTTTGATAGCATTCTTTCTCCTCCCCTGCTTCTTAGGTGCTCCTACCTCCCTGCTTACCTAACTTCCTGTTCCTTATCTCAGAAACAACAACAACAACAAATCAAAGCAAGGAAACAAGCAAATGAAAAGCCAGCAGGACAAAAAATATACCAAAACACAACAAAAAGCCCATGAATAAGAAAAGGTCATGGAGTCTGTTTTGTTTTGACCAGCTCTTTCTGGGCAGGAGGCCTGTCCTGAAGTGTGGTTGTATGCCCAGTGACAGTCCATTGCCGAAAACTAATTTTCTTTTTCGTAGTAGGTATCAGCTCCAAATAACTTTTTGGTTAGGGTAGGACTTGTTTCTCCTCAGTGCTGGGATTTTGTCTGGCTTGCATATGTGCAGTATTGTGCATTCTGCTGCAGTCCCCGAGTTCATATGTGTTCAGTCCTCTTGTGTCTGGAAGATGCTGCTTCGTCAGTCACCCCTCCTGGCTCCTACAGTCTCTGCCTCCTCTGAGCCCGGAGAGGAGAGTTCTGGTAAAGGCACCCACTGGGACTCCCTGTTCCAGTCTCTTCACTTTCTGTGCTTGCTTCCGTTCTGCAGAACCGAGTGCTGGTAACAAAAGCTGTATGGCACTTGTCCCTTTGGCTAAGATTTGCTTGGCTGTTACAGGTTATAATTTTTAATGACTTGTATTAAATTAGTTGCTACAGCAACAGTATTAAAAGTAGCTTTTTCATAATTGATAAGGCCAATCAGCATTATAATTAATAAGACAAAGCATTGAGCTATTAGCCATATTGGGGAATTAGGATTGGTCTGTCTGACAGTGCTATTTCTATTTTCTTAATCCAAGGTTAATTTTTTTGTAGACAAAAGTTTAGTTCTCTGTTGAGTAAAGGAGTTTACACATAACATTAAGGTATTACATAATGTGATTTTTTTTTTCCAGCAAAAGATCTCATATAAAAGTTAAGAGATGTGTAAGGAGCTGTCAAATTTAAGTGTTTTGATTTGTTCTATTTCAGGATGACCTTGAAGACCTTATTGTTAATTGGGATGAGAGCAAAAGCATTGGTGACATCTTTCTTAAATATGTAAGCGTTTGTTTGCAACTTCATAGATTTCAGACTTATCTGGGAGAAAATGTTGAAGATGCCATTTAAGATTTCACATGGTTGTTCTAGAAAATGCTGGATTTGTTCTTGACTTTTGAAACATGCTTTCTATATTCCCAGCTTTATACAAGTTCATCATCAGAACACTAGTTATCCCACAGTTGTTTAGTGACTTATGTAAAATTATTTGCTATCCTCAAATGGTTATGTATATTTGTGATTTTTTTAAAAAAAAAACACTTTGCATGTGCTGGACAGTGGTGGCGCACACCTTTAATCCCAGCACTTGGAGGCAGAGGCAGGTGGATCTATGAGTTTGAGGCCAGCCTGGTCTACAGAGCCAGTTCCAGGACAGCCAGGGCTGCATAGTGAGTCTTTTATTATATGCATGCGCTCTTAACACTGAGCTAGTTAACCCCGAGTCTTCAGTCTTTCTTCCCTTCTACGATGTGTGATGATCACGCAGTAAGCACCCTAGCTTGAGCCACACCCTCAGATAGGTGGGTTTTCTGGTTTAATCCTAATTGAGGGAGCAAATTCCACAGAAACAGATGTGAAAACAAGAGATATCAATAGCGTGCGCACGTGTGTGTATGTGCACGTGCATTTAATAGAAATATTGAGGAAACTTATTTAAAATTTTTCTTTTGCCTATACGTCTGATTGTGATTGTCAGTTGTGTCACAAAGATTCATTGTCTAAGGGTGACATTCATAACAAATTGTTTTTTCTTTTTCGTATCTAGTCAAAAGATTTGGTAAAAACCTATCCTCCGTTTGTAAACTTCTTTGAAATGAGCAAGGAAACAATTATTAAATGTGAAAAACAGAAGCCCAGATTTCATGCATTTCTCAAGGTAATATAAATTTCTTTTGTACAAAACTCTGATAATCCCTTATGAAAGAATTCATTAAAATAATATTTAAAAGAATAATTTATAATGTTAATACTGGTCTTAATTTCAGTTGTTCCTGTGGGTGGCTATGACGTTTAGACTTAGAAGATGTGGTATTTTACACAGAGGGGCACAGTGGAATGAATAGGGATGTTGTAGGATTGATCCCAGGACCTTGCATATGGTGGCCCATACGGTGATTTTAAAAGGAAATAACGTTGTCAATGATTAATTCTTGAAACACTGTCGGTATTCCAGTGATGCCGTCTTTGCCTTTAATGATCTTCTCTCTCCCATCAGTGCTTTACTTTAGCCAGTGCGTCAGAACAACTGATAGGCTAAAGCGCCGTCAGCAGTGATGCATGTAGTCTTTTATAAAGCTTAAGAATGTTGTATGCGTACACGTGGAGAAGAGGAACACACTCTTTGTAGCATGTAAACCTTGCTGACCAAGACAGAATTTTAATTATTGAATCATGGTGATTTGCCAAAGAGTAGCTGTTATTCTACATCTTCTCCATAGATTCATAGGTTTATTTATTGATTTATTGTGCATGTGCGTGCATGGTCTTTCATCTCAGTGCTTGTGCATGCAAGTACGGGCCAGAGGTTCTTGACCTTAGACCCTGTAGATTCTGAGGCTTGACCTGGTGTCTGCAGTGGCAGCAAGTGCCTTTATCTTCAGCCGTCCCTGCTGCCTCTTCTCCATTCGTTCTTGATGAGGGTATTTGTGATAGAATGTTTGGAACTATTTTTGTGTATAATAAATTACTTCTTTTTAGATAAATCAAGCTAAACCAGAGTGTGGCCGGCAGAGCCTTGTGGAACTTCTCATCCGGCCAGTACAGCGGCTACCCAGCGTTGCTTTACTTCTAAACGGTACTTTGCTTGTTGTGGTTTGGTTTCCTTGGATTTTTTTTTTTTAAAGATTTTATTTATTATATATACAGTGTTCTGTCTGTATGCCTGCAGGCCAGAAGAGGGCAGCAGACCTCATTACAGATGGTGTGAGCCACCATGTGGTTGCTGGGAATTGAACTCAGAACCTCTGGAAGAGCAGCCAGTGCTCTTAACCACTGAGCCATCTCTCCAGCCCGAATTTTTTTTTTTAATTTTAGATATTCTAGTGTAATAGTTTCTTCTTCTTCTTCCCCCTCCTCTCCTTTCTTCCTCCTTCCCTCCCTTTCCTCCTTTCTACTTCTTCTCTTCTTGAGTATGATCTTGAACACCTGCCTCTCCCTTGTCCTAATTGTAGTGATGAATAGGTTTCTATGGTGCTGGAGCTCCAGCCCACAGCTGCAAGCACTGCACCGACAGCTATCCTCAGTCTGTAATACTTAAAGAGTCAGTCATTTTATTTTCAGAGTTTATTAGATCTTAGCATTAAAGTTTTTTTTAATATAGATATCAAATTTATGATAATTTCAAAAAGCCGTCTCTAAGGCTACAAATACTTGGGTTTATCTCATATTCCTTGTTGTGATAGTGGTCTCTTTCTGCTTAAAAGTTCCTTATATTTCTTGGTGTCATGGTTTTTAAACCTATTTATTCAAGTAACAGAATTCCCACAGAAACATCAGAAGAAGAGGACTTATATATCTCAAGTTCCTAGTGCTCTTGTTTTTTATATTTTCCTTTTTAAAAACATCTGAGATTAGAGCTGGCGCTGCAGCGCTGTAGTCACAGCCTGGGGAGGTGAAGCAGAGGACCTGCATAGAAGGCCTCCAGGAGGGCCTGTCTGAGACACACATCTTATTTTAGTGCTTAAAACTGCAAGCGGCAAGAGGATTTTCTAGCACAGCTTTTAGGTTTAAATTTTACTTCTGGTTAAAGACATGTATGTTTGTGCGTTTATGTTCAGCTGACTAAAGCAGTATTTTTTAGGGTAATGTCAGGTTTTTTTTATTATAAAAATTAAAGTATGAAACTCAGGAGTTAATTTATTGGTTGTTTAATCTATTTTTTTCAAGAAAATGTTTGGGTAAAATAAATGGCAGTGCTAACAAAAAAAAAGGGGGATTTTTTTTTTCTCTTCCAGATTATCTCTGTAGTTGAAATTACTGCTATATGAATGATTTCCCCAATCTTTAATCCTATGTCTAGATTATGTTGAGTGTTATAATAATCCAACTTTTGGGTTTTCTAAGCTGATCTTTTTTAAATAAAATTTGCATATGTAAATTATTTCATTAGCTACTTAGCTTCTCTTTGTTAATTTTACTATTATTTGAGACAGTGTCTTACTTTAGCTCCAGGCACTCCTCCGGTCAGCCTGCCAGTGCTGGGTTAGACACGGGAGCCAGCGCCTGGCTCTCAGGAGGACTTTGTGTTAAATACAAGTGTATCACATGTTGTCAAGACTAAAATGAACTTCTAAGCCTTTTTGGATTCTTCCACATAAACATTAGTTGGATGTGGTGTTAAATGGGTAAGACTGTCAAGTGTTGGAGCATAGTAATGAACCTGAGAAGAGCCAAGCATAATGGTGTACACCTTTAATCCCAGCACTTGGGAGGCAGGCAGATTTCTGTGAGTTCAAGGTCAGCCTGGTGGACTTAGAGTGGCCCTGTATAAAATAACAAAGGAAGAATAAAAACCATTCACATCACATCCTCTCCTCTCCACCATCACAAAAAAAGCCTGGAGAAACAGAGTTAGCATGTTAGATGTGAACCTCTACATTAGCACAAAGCTTGCTCTTAAGATCACCAGCTGCTCTCTGTGATGGGGCCATGTGTCCCCATATGAAATTAAAAAAGAATGTTTATTGAGATAACAGGATCATTCAGCATTGTAGCTTGAGAAATTTAGGAGTCTCTAATTGTGACTGGGAGACAAAGCAATGTTAAAAGAAATCAGTGCTACATATTCTGAAAATTTCATTAGTAAAATAGTTTAGAGACATTAATGGAAAAAGATAGCGTTTTAGAGAATTTAGGTTAAAACTTTGTTGATTGTTTAAAAAAATAATCTTAATTATATGCGTGAGTGATGGTGGTGGTGGTGCACATGTGAGTTCGTGTGCCCAGAGAGCCCAGAAGAGGGCATCAGCTCCCCTGGAGCAGAAGCTCACTAGGTGTGAGCATCTCAGTGTGGGTGCTGGGCACTGAACTCAGGCCCTCTGCTAAAGCAATATGTGCTCGCAGCCACCGAGCCACCTCTCCAGCCGCTCATTGTTTTATTAAATAACCTTGGTTATCCTGGAACTCACAATGATTTTTCACATATAAGTTATGTTTTTAAGTTATTTAAATTATATCTACAACACGTTTTATGCTGAGCAATAATTTAGGTTAAATGTAATTATGGCAGTTAGTGGGCTCTTAAATATCAACACAAATGTGGCATCTCTAATTAGCTATATTAGTATGTGGCCTACAGTATTATTTTTACATCTCTGCCTCTCAAGTGCTGGGATTCTAGGCATGCGCCATCGTGCTAAGGAATAAACTCATGACCTTACACATATTAAGCAAGACTTCAACCTTGGTTGTTTTGAAATAGGCTGTGCAGCCAAGTTTTGTTCCACACTTGCAGTCCTTCTATCTCCAATTCCTTAGGTAATAGGGATTACAGATCTGCTCTGCCATTCCTGGCAACAAACTTCTTTTCAATATAGGGGTTAGATGTTATGTATATAAATAGTTAACCTGCATCAAGATTGATGTACTTTTAAGGTTTAGGTGGAAAACCACTGTACTTATTTTAGTCATAGAAAAAAATCATGTTATTATTACAGATCTTAAGAAGCATACAGCTGACGAAAACCCTGACAAAAGCACTTTAGAAAAAGCTATTGGATCACTAAAAGAAGTAATGACGTAAGCAATTTATATTTTACTTTAAAATGTTGTTTGTATTTGTGTATGTGTGTGTGTGAGAGAGAGAGAGAGTATGATGAGCGTGTGAGCACATGAGGCAGTCAGAGGTCCTTCCCCCTTTACATGGGTTCCGGGGATTGAGCTCAGTGTTGTCAGGCTTGCATGCTTTAAGTGCTTTTACCCACAGGTCCATCTTGCTGGCTTGTTTCCATGTTTTTATTATTGGATTTAGACTGGTAGTGATATCTTTGTCATAACTAGAAAAGTATCAATAAATAACTTTTGTAAAATACCTAAATTATTCTGCTAGTAGTTTGGTTATAGTTAAAATGATAAGTATTGTAAGAGTATATTGATCAGGCTACTTCTGACATTAATTGTACGTAAAGAGATAGTACTGCTCTAGAAGAAAATAGCTATTAATGCACAAATAGACTTTTTCTTCTTGGGCCCTAGAGAAAGGCTTTTTTTTGTGCCATTCACATGCATATGGTTTTGTCCGTAGAATTTTCTGATTTTATTTAAATTCTGATTTACAAAGATACATTTTTGTAAACCTCGTATCCATAGGTCCTTTCTTTTTTGTACTACTATGTTTTATATTTATTTACTTGAATGAATTTTTTCATATTAATTAAACTTTGTGCAGTGAAGAGATGTCTTTAAACATTCCTTAAATTCATAGTTTCATGAATGTTCTGTTGAACAAGATCCTGAGTCCATATACGTTTTCCTTCATGACTTATAATATTCTCAAGGCTCCCTGCTGATGTTGAGCAAGTTGTGAGCTCCAGATGGACGCTTTCTTGCTGTGGAGTTTCCTACTTGACAGCGACATTCTGTCCTCCAGGAGGATCTGCACTGCGAGTGCAGGCTTTTCCAAACTGACCGTGAGCTCTCAGTGAAAGCTCCCATACTCGTGCATTCATGGACTGCTCACTGTGTAAACTCTCGAGTGTCTAATAGGACGTAGTTGCTGGCTAAGACTCTAGTCCAGTAAGTGTAGGACTTTTTACTATTATGCATTTCCTAATTTCAAGAGAATTGTCTTTGTTTTGATGGATTTTAGTTTTGGACACAAAGGTAAAAGATGAAAGGGACTCAGCATTCTCTGTACAAGTGTGGTGTTCTTCTTCGCAGGGAAGTGGCTGCCATGTGATGTGAGATTAAAGCATAAAGCTTACCTGAAAAGTGTGTTTCAAACTCAGAATTTTGTTAACATCAAATATGCAAGCTAACTGTATCTTAGAAGGTTAACTAAATGAGTAAAATATTTCACAGTAAAACATAACATTTCTGAAAGATCTGTGGAATATTTTTTAATATCCATAGAATGTTTTGAAGGAATGTTTGTCTGATTCATCATGTAGCAAAGTTAAGGCATGAAAGTCAGACTTTGTGACTTGAAATATATTCATATGCTGATTTCATGTTTATTTTAATAGAAGTTTTACAGAATAAACATTAATTTTTCAGGCATATCAATGAGGATAAGAGAAAAACAGAAGCACAGAAACAAATTTTTGATGTCGTTTATGAAGTAGATGGATGCCCAGTAAGTATTTTTTTTTGATGATTGTCATTTTTTTATTGTTTTAATGAGGTTTCTTTTTTTGTTGTTGTTTTGAATTACATTTATTTGTGTGTGTGTGTACGCACATGCCATGTACGGTGTACTTGTACACCACAACATACAGGTTGGCAATGAAGAGGAAAGATTTTTGGAGTCCATTCTCTCCTTCCATTGTGTGGGCCTGGGCACTAAACTCAGGCGATTAGACCTGACAGCAACTAGCTGAGCTCTAACGGGGTTTCTGTAGATGACCTCGGGGGTTGAGAACACGCACTGCTCCTGAGAAGACCTGAGCTCAGTGCTCACCACCCGCGTCAGCTGACTCACAACCTATAATCTAGCTACAGGGAATTCAGCACCTGGGTTTTGAGGGTTCCTTTAAACACACAGCATATATTCAAAGAGACATGTATACATAAATAAGAATAATAGAAACAGATCTTTAAAAATGTATTAGTAGTCTTAGTATCACTTTAATGACAACTTGTAAAAGTTACTTGATAACATTTGACCACTTTTATATATGTTCACAGGCTAATCTATTATCTTCTCATCGAAGCTTAGTACAAAGAGTGGAAACAGTTTCTTTAGGCGAGTACCCCTGTGACCGAGGAGAGCAGGTCACTCTCTTCCTCTTCAATGACTGCCTCGAGGTAAATTTTTACTGTGTAGTTTAACACTGAGGTATTTTGTCATTTCCCTAAATGTTTAAAATCAAGCTTTGATTGCAGTACAGTATAGAAATTTGAGGTATATTTAGTTATTTGCCGAAGAAATTAAAGCCAGTTACTGATTTTATTCAGTGGAATGCTTTTGGAAGAAAGTTTAAAATGCTAAGTTTGGTAAATTTCTGGACGTCATATCTTAAGTCAAAATTCCTTACAGATAAGTGCTTAAATTATGAGTTTTGGGAGCCTTGTGTTTTTATGTATATTTATATAAGATCTACAAATTAACTGAGTTTTTGTCTTTGTTTTAATTAAATGTAAGTTCCCCTTTGCAGTCAAGATGAAATCAGTTGAAGAGCTAACTTGATAACTTAGTACTGTGAATCTCTTGATTTCTTTTTTCTGCTTTGATAGCATCTCACTCTGTAGCCCAAGCTGGCCTTGAACTTGGGGCAATCCTTCCAAGTCAGCTGGAATGACAAGCATGAGCCACTATGCCAAGTGGATTCTTTATAATTAGAAGGTTTTATTGATGGGATGTAATAATTTTAATTCCAAAACTAACCTGACTGTAGTTAGTATTTTTTCTCATAACACCCACCAGCAGATCGTTGAGTTTATGCACCTTTTTAAAGCTTCTTTCCCTTCTTTAACATTTCTTTTTAAATAACCAATTTAATGAGAGGAAGTATCTTAGTTACTGTAATGAAATATCATGTTCAGATCAGCTAGGGTAGGAGAGTGTTTATTTGGCTTGCACTTACACATCACTGGTCATCATTGAAGGAAGTCAGGACAGGAGCTCAAGCAGGATAGGAGCCTGGATGCAAGCGCTGATGCAGAGGCTGTGGAGGACTGCTCCTCGTGTTTGCTCAGCCTGCTTTCTTAGAGAACCCAGAACCACCAGCCCAAGGATAGCACCACTCAAAATGGGCTGGGCCTTCACCCATCAATTGAGAAAATGTCCAACATACTTGCTGTAACCCGATGCATTTTCTTAATTTGGATTCCTTTCTCTCAGATGACTTTAGTTTGTGTTAAATGACATGAAACTATTTGGCACAGTTAGAAAGGAATTCAGCTTCCTTTATTTCAGAAACATAAAGATGTTCATTGGGCGTAAAAGACATTAACAAGAAAACTCATTTGACATGTTTCTGACTGGGTAACTTTCTGTTGCCCTCATCAAAGTGACTACTGGCTTTCCTTTTTCTTTAAAGTCTATCCATTCCTTTATCCCTTCTCTGTGTTGCTTCCCTTAAAGAGCTACCTCTTACATCATGTCCATAACATAACATGTATATTTATGTTAAAATATAAAACATAGGCCAATCTTAGAGACCAAGGTATGTATGCACAGAGTAGCTATAGGTGCAGTAAAATCTCAAGACATGCCTCTGTTAAAGGGTTCTGTATTTAGAGGTTAAGTAGTGATACTTTTGTAATGTTAGAAAAAGCACAAGATAGTGATAATATGATACACAATTGACCATATCCTGGAGTGAAAAAAATCATAAACGTCATGCAGTGGGTGTCTGGGTACTGCCTGATCCCTGCAGTCAGAGCCTCAGCCAGCTCTGCTTTTGAGAACAAGGCCAGGAGTCACCTGTAATCCCAGTTTATCTGAATTTGCATTAAAAGGGGCTTCACTGTATACAGTTGAACTATATTTCCTTTTGGCTGTTTCTGTTAAAGTTTTTCCTATTGAAATCTCTAGGTCTCCTGGCCCCATTCTGTTAGGTTTAGTTATTTTGATCTCCTTAGAGTTTTGTTGTGGAGTTTATCTTTGCTTTTAGTAGAGCAGTGATTTGATTTTTTTTTTTTTTAAATTTTATGGCCCCTTCATATTTTACCATAATTGGCTCACTGGCTTCCCTTCTACTTTAATTCTTACTGTGAGCAATCCCTGTACCTTTTCAGGCCCTAGTCTCTCAATTCACCCTAATGGTGCCCAGTGACTTTTTCTCCCTCCCTTGTCTTAGGGTTAATATTGCTATGGTGAAACACTGAAGAAAAGCAACTCAGGGAGGAAAGGATTTATTTGGCTTACCCTTCCACATCATTGTTCATCATCAAAGGAAGTCAGGGCAGGAGGCTGGAGGCAGGAGCAGAGGCCATGGAGCTGTGCTCCTTATGGCTTGCTCAGTCTGCTTTCTTATAGTTCCCAGGACCACCACCCAGGGATAGCCCCACCCACAATGGACTGGGCCCTCCCACATCATTCATAAATTAAGAAAATGCTCTACACTTGCACATAGCCAGATCTGATGGAGGCGTTTTCTCAACTGAGGGTCCCTCCTTTTTGATGCCTCTAACTTGTTTCAAGTTGGCATAGAACTAGCCAGTACATCCTCTTAGATTTTTATCTCAGTTGTTTGAATAGGAACTTTTGTTTCTTCTTATTGTCTATTTCATTTTGAGTCTAGTAAGGACTGATCTTGTAATCTTTTTGCCTCTTCCTCTTCATCTCATTCATTGCTGGTATGTTTACCCACAGCCCAGCTGCTTTAGATAGGATCTTCCTATATCTTCCAGGCTGGTTTGAACTACCTAAACTTCTCAAGTGCTGAGGTCACAGGCAAATGTCACTATGTCTGTTCAGTTGCCATATTTATAATATTAAATTTGGACATCAATATTCAAGCTCCCAGGTAGAGCCTTGCTTTGTTTTGTTTTTATTTTTCAAGACAGTTTCTTTGTGTAGCCCTGGCTGTCTTGTAACTAGCTCTGTAGAGCAGGCTTGCCTCGAACTCAGAGATTGACCTGCCTCTGCCTCCTTAGTGCTGGGATTAAAGGCACCACTGCCTGGCTAGACCTTTATTCTTTTTTTTTTTCCCCCGAGACAGGGTTTCTTTGTAGTTTTTGGTGCCTGTCCTGGAACTAGCTCTTGTAGACCAGGCTGGCCTCGAACTCAGAGATCTGCCTTCCTAGTGCTGGGATTAAAGGCGTGCACCACCACCGCCTGGCATAGACCTTTATTCTTTAACTCACTTAAGAAAAATAGAATTCAGTTGGGCAGTGGTGACTCATGATATTAATCTCAGCACTCTGGAGGCAGAGGCAGGTGGGTCTCTGTGAGTTAGAGACTAGCCTGGTCTACAGAGGTAATTCCAGGACAACCAGGGCCACACAAATTAATCTTGTTTCGGAAAAAAAAGAAAAAGAAAAACAACAAAAATAGAAAAAAAATAAACCTTTTAGCAAATTTGAGACAAAAAGTTATTTTTAATATTCTGATAGTATATAACAAATACCTAGAACAATCACTATTCTTATATATTAGGAACAGTTAAATATCAGTAAAAACCTATACTGACTTTAATATGACAGATGTCTAATGTTAAACTAAATCTAGATTTAAGGATTTATTTTCAATTTGAATATTTTATCTATGTTTTAGTTTTTTTTTAAAATCATGCTTGACTTATTAATGTTTGTGTCATCGATTTTCATGCTCTTCTGGTTTTCTTTTTCAAAAATAGTGGCATATATTGGTTAGCCAAATAAAAAGCATATCTATCCATTGTGGAGGAATTAGAGTATATGTTGCTTACTTTCACTATGCCCATGGAAGTGAACCATTAATATTCGGTATAGTTATGTGATGTATAGAATAGACATTTGTATATGTGCTTAGTGGGAATGTGATATGCTGTCTTGCTGCTTACCTTATTCATTAGCCCAATACCACATAATGTATTTTTTAAACATATTTGTCTTAATCATGATGGTCAGTCTCAATTCGAGTAAATATTTGCACTCATTTTATGTTAATTCCTTTCAGCAAAATCTGTTTTACTGCAAAGGAGATTTTCTTTCTTTCTTTCTTTTCTTTTTTTCTTTTCTTTTGGCAAAATCTCATTATATCACGAATCACAGGATCTTTCTGATTTTGCTCTTCTCCAGTTACCTATCTCTTCCTTTTGCGTATCCAGTTAAGGTAAAGTTATAGCCTCATACAGCACTTTGACTTTATAATCTCTATTGTGTGTGTGTGTGTGTTGTTGCTGTTATTTTATTTTGAGTCAGTCTCATTGTGCAGCTCAAGCTGGCCTCGAACTGAAGGTCCCCTCCTGCATTAGTCTCCTTAGAGTCGGGATTTCAGGTGTTGAATGTATGCTTAATTACTTCCGCTTGTCAGTTTATGTAAGCAGTCGTGAAACTAGGAACTGTTTCATACTTCCTCTGTATTGTTCTGCCACTAGGAGATATTTCAGATACCCCCTTAAACTACAGTTAACACCATTTGAAGCCAGGGCAGCTGTCTCAGAACGACTATTCGCATCAAGACTCCTGCCATTGTTCTTGTTCTTGCTGTGCTTCTTAGTCTTTCCATGCCCTTGGGCTTTTCACACCCCCAGTCCCTAGGCCTGTTTTTCTGACTGTGAACTTTCCCTAATACGGACATGAGCATCTGGCTATACAATTACATGTGTGCTTTTTGTCACGGTCTCTCGCTTTTATCGCATAGTAACTGGAATGGCTAATCATCAGATTAGTTGCATATAGATTTTTGTGATTAGTGATGTTATTTTTAAATGTGTGAACTTTTGGTTTTATCACAATAATGATTATGACTTTCTCTCTGCAATCAGATAGCGAGAAAACGGCATAAGGTTATCGGTACTTTTAGAAGCCCTCATGACCGCACCCGACCGCCAGCTTCTCTTAAGCATATTCATCTAATGCCTCTTTCACAGATTAAGAAGGTGTTGGACATAAGAGAGACGGAAGGTAAGCTCATGGGGAGAGTATTTACTAAACAAGAACAGCTTGTCCTCACTGAAGCTTAGATTTCCTACTGTTACTACTTTTGTTGTTGTTGTTGTTTTGGTTTTTCGAGACAGGGTTTCTCTGTAGCTTTGGGACCTGTCCTGGAACTAGCTCTTGTAGACCAGGCTGGCCTTGAACTCAGAGAACCGCCTGCCTCTACCTCCTGAGTGCTGGGATTAAAGGCACGTGCCACCACTGCCCAGCTGTTACTGCTTTTTTAATGGATTAAATTATCTACATGTGTGGCTCAACTATAATCCGCCCTAAAGTAATTGTTCTTGTACCTCTATCTTAACTCCTTCTCTAGGTACAGGCTTGATGTTTTCATTGTTTCAACCTGCAGAATGTCTTGCCTCTAAGAGTTAAAGGACTTTTAAATGGTTGTGCATTAATAAGGTGCACAGCTAAATAGCTGTCTTATTCTCACATCAAAACTTACTAGTCATTCTTCATAATCACTGGTCTTGTTTGGTTCATATATTTTAATGTTTTTTTTCTTGCCAATGGTGCATATAGTAGTATCTTGTTTTTTTCCGCTTTTAAAAAAATAACGTGTGGATGTTTTGTCTGCATGTCTAAGCACTACATTCATACAGTGCCCACAGAGGCCAAAAGAAAGCACCAGATCCCTAGGACTGGAGTTAAGATGGTTGTGAACCACCATGTGGGTACCGAGAATGAACCCATGTCCTCTGGAAGAGCAGCCAGTGATCCTAGACACTGAGCCATCTTTCCAGTCCCAGGGATGCTTATTTGGGAAGGGAGTTGTGGTAGTGATGGCACGATGACTTGATGTGAAAAGAGCTTGCTGCCAAGAGTGGCATGAATTCAGTCCCTGGGACTCACATAGTCTAGCAAGTGAGTGTGCACAGAACAGACAACCACATAATTTTCTTTTAGAAAAGGTAGAGGTTAAAGAGTAGTTGTATGTGAAATAAATAGCCACAGTAACTGGTAAGCTTGTTGGCATTGGGTCAGATAAATGGACACATACACATGGGAAAGGTGAGTATGGCTACTCGCTTTAATAACAGTACTGGGGAGCAGAGGCAGGCAGATCTCTGAGTTTGAAGCCAGCCTGGTCTACAGAGTGAGTTCCTGGCCAGCTATGGTATGTGGTGAGACCTTATCTCAAAAATAAATAATAATTAAAAAGTAAGTAGGTGTGTGTACATTCGTGTGTGTACACCTGTGTATTGCATGTGTGCCACCTATCTCGTTTGCAACAAAATTCCTGAGATAATCTATTTGTAAAGATATTTTGGCTGATATTTTGGAGATTTCAGTCCATTCTCTTAGTTTCATTGCTGTGGACTGTGGTGATGTGATTCATCCTGTCTGAGAGCACATGCTGGAGACTTGTAGCGGAGCTGCAAAGCTCAGAGCCAGGGTCCCAGCTGGAGAGGCCTTTGGCACGGCTTTTGGGTGTCATTCCTGATTTATATCGCAGCACTGGCCTAATGAAAGCTTTTCCTTCTAACTTCTTAGTATTGAGTACTTGAGTGATTTTTCTGTAGGTCTGAAAACGCTCAAAATGAACATTTATCCAAAGTAGTGTTATCTATTTAGCTAGCACTTAGTGTTGTGTGTTTATGGTCATATTTTAGGCAGCATCTTTTTTTGTTATTTAAATAACGTTAAGCTATTTCGATGATCCACTGCTCTGAGCAGTAAGGCATTGTGTTGCTGGTAATCAGACCCAGGGCCTTGCACCTGCTAGTCAAGCACTCTATCACTGAGCCATATCTCCAGCCCACTGTACTTTCAGTTATTCAACTGTGTGTTTATTAGAGACAATTATTTGAGTTTGGGAGAGTTGTAGTTGTGAAAGTGTTCACATTAAGCTATAGATCAGAGAGATGTCTTTACGGAATCTAGACTAGGGAGGTAGAGAGGCCAGAGAGGTGATTCAGCAGGTGTAGGCACTGGCCATCAAGCCTGATAACCTGAGTTTGGTCCCAGAGACCCATGTGATGGGAGAACTGTCTTCTCACAACTTGTCTGTTTCCACATATTCTTTAATAGGAATTTAATGTTTGTTTGTTTTCAGATTTTTCAAATTTTTTTCTGCATTGTGTTTTTAAAATAGATTATTTTAGCATCCAATTACAAAGCAGTTACTCTTTAATATTTGTACACTTTGTGATTTTTGTAAGTTTTTAGTGTTCGTGTTGCCACTTTAATTTTGAAATTTAAATGCTAGAATTCTAAAATTATATCTATTAAATTATTATTGAAAAATTTAAATGTCACAAAGAGTACTTTTTGTTTTCAGGTTATTGTTGGTTCCTTTTAAAAAGCAGGGGTGGGGGAGAAGAAAGCTGATTTTAGTGGTCTGTGGAAATTGTGGAAATGAAATTTTCTAGACATCCAAGGAGTAACACTGTTCATCTGGAACCCTAGACTGTCATAATGCTTTTGCCTTGCTGGTGAGGCCACCAACAGAGCAGACCAACGTACTGCTCAGCTTCCAGATGACATCAGAGGAGCTTCCAAAAGCAGACTGGCTGAAGATGCTATGCCGACATGTTGCCAACACCATTTGTAAAGCAGATGCTGTAAGTTCTCCAGCCTAGGTCACGTGCACATCTCCATGACAAGTCAATCAGGGATAAAAGAGAGCCTTTAGTTTTATTCAAATGATGTTGTTTGGGAGAGTTTTTAAAATTTTTAAGTACATGAAATAATCTTTGAGTCCCTGACTCACATATGGTCCCTTTTAACCTCCTAGCTCTTGTGGTTGCAGTTCTTGTGGAAGCAGAGGCTTCGGGAACTTATAATGCCCTGTGTGATTTTTTTTTTTTTGTAGATGCTTTTTCTTTTAATAGAAGATTTTAAAATATTAACATTAAGGTAATTTTGTGTATATAATGACTGTTTTGCAAGTCATTTTCTAACTTTATGTTTTAATTTTTTTTAAAAAAATTACGATTTTGTGTTTATGGGTGTTTTGTCTGCATGTATGCTTGTGTCCTGGTGTTCATGGGGGCCAGAAGAGACCAGTGGATCCCCTGGAGTTAGAGTTGCAGATGGTTGTGAGCCATGTTAGGAATCAAACTGAGGTCCTTTGGAAGAGCAGCTGATGCTTGTAACCACTAAGCCGTCTCTCCAGCCCCATCAAATCACTGAACGTCTTTGCTCAATGCTGGCCCAAAGTCTCTGCAAGCTCTCTTTGCTCCTTTTTTCTTCTGGTTTCCTTTGACTGTGCTGCCTTTGAGCTCAGTGTTTCATTTTTATCGTTTGACCTAGCCTGACACTGACGCTTTCTATTGTCTTTTTAACATAGTGCATGGTTTCTGCTCAGCGACTTTTAAAAGTGCTTCCATCACTGTTAAGTGTCACTGCTGAGTGGTGGATCTTTCCTCTGTATTCTTGAAACTTGAGTTTCCTTAAAACAATTGTTTTAAAATTTTTTAAAAGTTGCAGGGTATAGTGCATCATGGTGGGAGTCGGCAGTGGGAGCTTAGAGTGGCTTTGTTGCTTCCACAGTGATGAGGCAGAGAGTGGTGGACGCTTGTGCTTGGTTTCCTGCTTTTATATGGTTCTGGATACCAGAGTGGTGCAGCACAGTGCCACCCACAGCAGTCAGGTGTCCTGGTCTACAGCCCCCCCCCCCCCCCGAGGTCCGCCTCCCAGACGATTCCAGATTCCATTCGCCATGCTAGTAGAGGCAGTCTCCCTGCTGCTGGTCAGCATGGTTCTAGCAGTTCAGTCCCTGGTTTTGTGACTTCGCCCAGCATTGGTTTCACCATGGTGTGCCTGACTTTGAAGTCCAAGGCTTGGACTTAATTCTTGCTCAGGTCAGAGGCATAAAGAGTAGCTTGAGTTTCTGCTGTCTTTGGTGCACCTTGCCCGTGTTAAGTTTAAAGCAGAAGTGCTCCCTCTCATCTGGCTGTCCTCAACACTGAGGAAGGTCTTGCTTCCTGTCACTGTGCCTCTTGCTCAGTGATCTCAGCTGCTGCGTTTTCACTTCCTGTCTCATAATTCCCATTGGTGGTGTTAGGAATGCTTAGTGCAGGAAGAATATTTCTTTTTCAAAGTGCTTGGAACCAGAAGTGTCTCACACTCTTGGCAAGTTTTTCATATTGTAGAACATTTGCAGATTTTGGTCAGATATATCTCTAATCTGAAATTCTGAGAGCAGTTGCTCCAGAGCTCAACACTAAGTGCACATTGTTTCATGCAACGTTTTGGATTTTAGATTGTTGGATTAGGGATGTTTGATGGTAGTTAAAAGAGAGCATTTTGTTACCATCTTATTGGAAGCAGTGGAGGGTTGTAGCATGTTGCTTTTTCTATCAAGGCAAGTTACCAATCCAGTTTTCTCATAGCAACTCTTAAATTAGTTACCATTATTAAGACAAAATAACTTTATAGCAGACAAAAATGAAGAGCTGGGTGTGATGACTGGAAGTAAATGAATTACCAGAAATCTGAGAATCTTTAGTAGATGCTGGATGCAATTACGATTCCTTTGGAAGATCTTCATACAGGATCTGTAGAAATGATACAGGATAGGATCTTGTTGCTGTGATAGATAGATCCTGCTTAGTAGTAGTAATAAGAGTTGCTTTGAACCTTGCCATGGAATAACATTTACCATAGTTACACATGCCTTACAATGATGTTGAAGTTTGCACATAGCTTGTTGGGAAACAGGATGCTTACGCAGTCCTTTCAAGGTGTGTACCTATAATACTAAAATGCAAAGCTAATGAGAATTTTTTAAAAAATATTTTTATTGACTTACTGGATGGAAGATGAATAATCAAGCAGCAGATGCAGGAAATTTCAGAAATTTTAATTATCCACAAGATGGCAGCAAACATTTATCTATGTTCTGATTTCTACTTAAACACAGAGTTATTCCAGTTTGCTGAATTTTTTTTCCTTAGAATTGTGCTTATACATTCAAAGATTCAGTGGCATCAGCTCGAAGCTCTTTCCTGCATTTAAGATTTCACACATAGTAAAAAACTTAAAGCCCCCAGTTCATGTCTTACTTGAGAATTATTTTGCTATGTTGAAGAAAGTATGTTTCTAAATATGTATGTACAAAAGGTATAAATATACATTTAACTGATATTTCTTAAAAAGGCAATCTAATTATTTAAACCAATAGGTTTTTCTATTCCTGATACCCTAAATAACTGAAGCTTGCTCTTTTTGTTGTTGCTCAAATGTGTCCTTTTTTTGGTGTGCAATCCAGGGAGTTCTCAAACTCGGCAGTCCTCCTGCCTTAGCCTCCCATATGCTAGGATGGCCACACCTAGCTAGATGCTGCTTTAAATGAGTAAAATAAATATGGTTATTTTATTGTATTACTGTTAATTTATTGTAACCATTTGTAAATGGATGAAAGAAAACTTTTAAAAAATGTGAAATTAAAGCCAAGAACAATGATTGATGATTGTGTAGCTAAATATAGGGTTCGGGCATGTTTATTCTTATCAAACTTTCTTGTTGCCTGGCAGTGGTGGCTCACACCTTTAATCCCAGCACTTGGGAGACAGAGACAGGCAGATCTCTGTGAATTTGAGGCCAGCCTGGTAATTCTAGGACAGCCAGGGCTACACAGAGAAACCCTGTCTTGAAAAACAAAAACAAATCCCCCCAAAAGCTTGTAATCTTTTCTCTCTGTTGATATGATGCCCCATATTCTGCTGTTTCAGAATGTAAAGTTCAGTCTGCTTAAAGTTTATTTACAACAGAATTTCCAGTCTCTTGCCAGCATGTGCGTTTTTGTTTGCTTTTTGTTTTGTTTTTTTGAGACAGGGTTTCCTGTGTAGCAGTCCTGAATGTACTGGAACTTGCTTTGTAGAACAGGCTGGCCTTGAACTCACTTGAGATCCACCTGCCTCTGTCTCTCAAGTGCTGGGATTAGAGGTGTGCACCACCACCACCCAGTGCCAGCATGTACCTTTAGTTGCATAGTCTGTTATCGGTTAGGTGGTCGTTTTTGTGTACATGTATATATATTTCTGACCTCTAATGCCACCAGCGTAGTTTTACTAGTAATGAACTTAAGCATTGTCACCTTTTGCCAGTATTATTAGTCTAGAAGTAACTTGAGAATTAAATGCCCTATGCTACAGTTTTGTATTTTTGCCGCTACCTCAACATTTCGAATAAAAATGAAAAAACATTGGCTGGCTAGATGGCTCAGCACTTACCGATCTTGCTTAGGACTCAGGTTCTTTTCCCAAAACTTATGTGGTGCCTTAAAACCCTCTGTATCTCCAGTTCCAGGGGATCTGATACCCACATCTGGTCTCTGTGGACACCAGGCATGCATTCAGTTCACATACATACATACATACAGGCAAAATACCCATAAACATAAATAATTTTTTTTAAAAATAATGTTTTATGTTTTGCTTTTAGTTACTGCCACTCGTTGCTTATGAATAGCGTTATTTTGGCTTTCCTGAACTTTGTAAGCAGAATTATAAGTACTTGGGTAATAGACACAGGACATGTAGGAAGAGATTTGTGCTTGTGAGGCAGTATTGTTTATAACTAAGTTAATATGTGATTTGTCTTTATAAATATTCTGCAGGTTATTGGGATAGATAGTTAGTATTCAGAATTCCAAGCATTTCAGGGTTCAGACTTTTTTTTTTTTTTTACACTTTTGAGATAGTTGTAAATGCATACTGCTGTGAATTGGATATTACTCAAGTTTAAACCTGTAATTCATAAGAAACATTATACTCACGATCTAAAGATAATTTTTTTCTGCCTGTGGGAGCCTGAAGTATAACTAGTCAGGGAGGTTAGCTTAAGGAAGGGAGAGGAAAGGGAGGTTGGTGCAGGGCTACCCTTACTGTGGATTTACCCCCAAATAAATAAACCTTGTTATGCCCCCTTCCGGGCTGTTGTGGAACTCTGTATGCCTACAGGAGTGATCTGAAGGGGCCGATGACTCAGGTGTCAATGAGATGCTTTTATTGGCTTAAGATACCAGAAATGTGAACGTGTGTGTGTGTGTGTGTGTGTGTGTGTGTGTGTGTGTGTGTGCTAGCATTCATAAGCGAACTTGTAAATTGTAGCCCCTTTCATACAGTTGATAGTGTATACCAACTTCTGACTCCATAATTGAAAAACTGCCCACCCATGGTTTCTTTTACGTTTGACATACTTTGACTAAGCTCTCATTGTTTTCAGAATTATGTTAAAAAATACAAGGTTGAACTATGTTTTAAATTTTGTTAACATTTAATTTGAGAAAGAGAAAAAGATTTAAAAATAAAGGATGTTTTTGAAAGTGTTGTAATTCCTAGTGAGAAGTAACAAGCCTGGGACTCCTCAAATGTATCTCCCCCACTTTGTTCATTTGCCTGTGTCCTCTCACCCTGCTTCTTTCATGCTTAGAGACTGGGGCCAGTGCTTCCTCCTCGTATCTTAGCAAAAGGCTCTGTTGTTATTTTGCCCTCTATTGGCCTACCTGGTTATTTCCCATTAGTTGTAAAAGGCCCTATGTTTATCTTCTCTTCAGATCAGGAGGAATTTGTTTTTAGGAAACAGCCATGAAACTACTTTTCTCTTTCTAGTTCTCAGGTAGTTACTCTATGTTCAGTAATAGTTACAGCAATAGAAAAATGGAGCAGGAACTTGCTGATAAAACCTTTTCCTTATAGCACTTTGTAAGAGTGTTATATTGTGTGTGCAAATGTTTTGCCTGCATGCATATATATGTGTGTGCAGTGCCTGTGGAGGCCAGAAGAGGTCATCAGATCCTCCACAAGTAGAGTTAACAGATGGTTGTAAGTTGCCATGTGGATGCTGTGAGCCATGACTGTGTCCTCTGCAAGAACAGCAAATACTCTTTACTGCTGAGTCTTTTCTTCCCCCCCAAGACAGGGTTTCTCTGTGTAACAGTCCTGGCTGTCCTGGAACTAGCTCTTGTAGACCAGGCTGGCCTTGAACTCACAGAGATCCACCTGCCTCTGCCTCCTGAGTGCTGGGATTAAAGGTGTGTGCCAACCACTGCCCGGCAATCCTAAAGTCTTAAATTCTACAAGCCTTAATTATAAAGAACATTTTATAAAAACTGAGCAAAGGTGGAGTTTAGCGTCATAATCTAAATTGATAGTTTTTTCATTCTTGAATATTTTATTCAGGGAATAAATTTTAGTTATAATATGTATTTATTTATGCTATAGCTTTTACTCTTAAGTTGAAAAATAGTATTTGCACATGAGAGTAAAACCAAATCAACTAAAAATAAGTATGCTATACTAATACTTGTCTTACCTCCCTGCCCCATCAGTCTTCTCTTCATGGGCATCTTTTGTAGTTTATAGTTATGCTCTCAGAAACAAAAGAAAAAAAACAAAAAATAAAAGCTTTTTGAAATGTACATTTTAAAATGTACATTTATCAGAGTCATGTAGGCAGTTTTGTCTATAATTTTACAAATTGGTACTTAGGTTGTTTCTTAATCTCTGTCTCTGTCTCTCTCTCTCTCTCTCTGTCTCTCTCTCTCTCTCTCTCTCTCTCTCTGTGTCTCCCTCCTGCCTTCCTTCTTCCTTCCTTTTTTTATAAATAGGTGAATCTTTGATATGTACATTTGAGTTTTTAGCCAACTATTTTGCATAGTCCTGTTTCAAATAATTGTCCAGTCCTCTCCATTGCAGTTTTCAGCTTTCTACTTTTAGAACAGTGTCACAAGTTGAACAAGTCAAATGAACATTGACAGATTACTTATAGTTAAAAAGTAAAACATACTTAACAGAGAATATATTTAAATGTTTGAACTTCCCAGAGCATACTAGGCTTTTTCAGTATGTATTTGTTGACGGCTGTAGGAGCCATCCCCAGCATTTTTAGCCAACAGCGGTCCGCACACTGTGATGGTCCATCCTGTGAGAGTCTGTTGGTAGAGTAGTGCTATAGTTTATGTGGTCTGTGAATGTGGAGTATGTTGTTTACACAGCTATGGATGTGCATTCCCATTGGAAAGCAACACATTACTAAACTGTGCGTTCAGCTTGTGGTGCTGTGGGTAAAGCAAGGCAGGAACAGTGAGGTGTGTGCTCCTCGGGTGGCAGAGGACTGCTGAGGGGACTGATGGGAACCTCTGCCTAGTGTGCAACTTTGAACTGCTTAGTAAAGTAGTGAAATTGCACACATATGTTGCAAATAGTGCTTCACACATGTGTCAGTTTTTTAAATGCAGTTGTCAGAAAGTATAGAAAAAACTCTCTTAATAAAACTTGTTAGTAAACACGTAGGAATAGTCTTCTAAGAAACATGGAAATTATTTTAAGAAGTTTGTGTTTGACTAGGGATTATTAATTCAATGGTAGAGTGTTTGCATCACATTTCCAATGCCTGTTTTTAATATCCAGCACAAAATACAATGAAACAGAAATCTGCAATACTGAGAGCCCTTGGTATCCATGAGTGATAACATTAATACACAGGTGTTGATTCATCTTTAATTAGTTTATAGATTTCTGCTGTCTCTATAAAGTCCTATGGAGAAGTTTTGGAATTTGACAGACTGATCCCTAGGATGATTTTTAAAGAAGAAACAGTGACACATACTACCATATGAGATACTAAATTACACTTAGGCTTTAAAAATGACCTTCGTTCATTTGGAGAGTGGGCTGTGTTTGCCACTGTGCTCTTGTGAAAGAAGCCCAAAGGACAGCTTGTGGGAGCTGGCTCTCTCTCTCCACCACCATGCTCCTGAGGATTGAACTGACATGTCTTTACCCACTGACTGGTTTGCTGGCTCCAAATTGTACTTTTAAAAAATCAGCTATAGTGATTAGATTACTACTGCGCTGTTTTAGAGCCTACAGGAAGAGTAGACATGTCTGTGCCCCTTATGCGTGCAGTACAGAAGGAGGCCAGCGATGGCATTGCTCCCCAGGAGCTATAGTAGTCATGGCTGTGAGATGCCAGTTGGTCCTTTGGGATTGTGCTTGGGTCCTCTGAAAAAGTAGCCAGTATTCTTAATTGCTGGGCCATTTCTTCAGTTTCAGAATAGATGTTTTTGAAATAAGACTATCATATTAGTGTAGAACCTCAATTATAGTTATTACCCCATGGTACTCTGAAAATTAGTTAAGTATTAAGAAATTAGTTGTATATTCCTATTCCTTTCCACATAATTACAAGTATGAGTTAAATGTAAAAGGTGAGAAACCATTTCAGAAATATATATGTGCTTATATTGGGAAATACTTGGTAAGCAGAAGTTTGACCAATGAAGTATATGTATGTTAATAAGGAATGTAAAACAGAAATTAGAAATAATGACAAAATCAAGATAAGTAATAAAATAAACTTGTGTCATTTATATTGTGTCTTTCTTACAGATCTAGACATCTACAGGTACTGTTATCTGTTGGGGACTGGATTTGTCTTGTCATTTAGCAGATGTGTCAAATGGAAAAAGTGGGTTTGGAGCAAGCAGAATGACTTTCGCCTTCTTTCTTTCATTTCTTTCTTTCTTTCTTTCCTTTCAAATTATATGTATGTATGTGGGAATATGTGCGTGTGAATGCACCCATTCATGGGTGACAGAGAGTATGCTCAATCTGTTGGAGTTACAGGCAGATTTAAGCCTCCTGACGTGGGTGCTGAAGACTGCACTCTGGTCTTCTGCTAGAGCAGTATATGGTTTAAGAGCTGAGCCACATCTCCAGCCCCAAATGTGATTACTTTAATGAAGAAACTAAAATAGCTTCAGCAAAATAAGGCCATTTGGCTGCTAATGGTGGAGAATAAAATAGGCATTTATATTCTGGGGTTCGTTTCATTTTAAATAGACATTTGTAACTATAGGGTGTGCTTTTCAGTACTTCGTTTGTAGCTTGGTTTTTCATTCAGTTCTCCTGAGCACTATCTGGCTTTCTCCTTGTAAGTACTTTGGGCTAGACATGTTGGGTGTTTTCTCCACTTTGTGTATGAGAAACTTTCAGAAAAAATAGCTTTCACAAGATTGTATACAATTCTTAGTACTTACAGACTAATGGTGCTAATAGGTGGCTTCATTTACAGTGCTTGGGGAATGAGGTCACTTGCCTTTTTTTTTTGTCTAGATTTATTAATTTAAAGTGAAAATCATTCATAGGAGTAATGTATAAACTTGCCTTTGAAAGTCCAAACAAAATTTGGTTAGTAATAGTTGTAATTACTTGGAGAAGGACTGCCTATACTCTAGAGGTAGCAGAGCCTGGGAGAATGGAGCCTCCTACAATAACAACTTTGTTCAGAGCCTCAGACAGTTTATACTCCAAAGGTTAAAAGAGGTGCCTGAAAAAACTGTACTAAATGTGGCAAAAACGTGTTTTTCCGCAGAAACATACACACAAATAAACAAATAGTTGTAATGAGCAATCCGTAGTAAACCCTCTCCTGCGCACCACACCTGGGAGGAACATGAAAACACATTCCCAAAACAATTCTGTCTTTGAAGAAACTGAGGTCACAAGACTCTTATCTTGTTTTCTTGGAGTGTTCCCACAACCACTCAGAATTCCCCTCGCATGACTCCATTCTTGGACCATGTTCTTACAAAGGGTTTTCTTTTCTTTTTTCTTTTCTTTTTTATGATTTGTTTAACTTTACTTTAATGTGCATTGGTGTGAAATCTCGTGGAACTGCATTTTCAGACAGTTGTGAGCTGCCATGTGGGTGCTGGGAATTGAACCTGGGTCCTCTGGAAGAGCAGTCAGTGTCTTTAACTGCTGAGTTATTTCTCCAGCTCTAGGTTTTCTTGTTTTAAAGTTAATTTTGGTTCACGGTTTTTAGAATACGCTAGGAGAGCTTTTGTTCCTTGGGGGATGTACTCTATAGTCTGGGAACACTCCTCTTAGAAAAGAGCACTTCGCTCATATTTACACAGAATATTTGCACAATTTCAAGAGTGTTAAACACACTGTGATTTCTAGCTGCTATTGCTGTTGGACCTTAGGTTTCTTCTAGAAACAAACTGAGGAAGAAAGTTAGAGGTGAGAGTCTCTTAAGGAAAGTTTTAAGCATTAACTCTCCTAAATTCATAACATTAGTTTTAGGTTGTTTAGTAAGCTTTTATATGATGTATATTTTGTTGATTTGAGTTATGTGATGTGGTCCATAGTAAACTATTCATTTACTCAATTATTTTTCATTATCCTGAAGTTAGTGTATTTTGGGGTAGATATCATGTTAAGCACAATACAGTTTTGGGGATAGTGGGATGGGGTGGCAACAGGGCTCACATCCAGGGCCTGCTACCACTGAGTCTGAAGTAACTCCATTTATAAACGTTACCATATATATGTCAATGCTTAATGGTTTGATTTTGCAAACAGTCTTCTGAACTTATTTTTTTCAACAGGAGAATCTTATGTATGTGGCTGATCCAGAATCCTTTGAAGTGAATACAAAAGATATGGATAGTACTTTGAGTCGAGCATCTAGAGCAATAAAAAAGACTTCAAAAAAGGTGAGTTTGGTGAAATTCTGGACTTATCTTTAAAATGTGTGTTTAACATTAAGTTAAACTAATATTGACTTCAAAACCAATAAAAGAATATTCTAGAGCTGTTGTATCAATGCCTACCTATGACCCAAAGGGGCTAGGCATTGATACATTGATAATACTAGTTGGGGGGGGGCAGAGGTTTGTGATTAGTCATTGTGCCTTACTTGGTAAGTTCTATGCCAGAACTTAAAAGAAAGTAAAAGTTACAAAGTACCTGATTACGTATCAGGGATTGCCTTGTAGCAGGCTTGCTTTTGGGCTACCAACCAGCTCCCAAATAAAGACACAGACTTATTAGCAATTATGGCTGCTCAGCTTTAGCTTATATTTGCTCCACTACGCTCTGTCTTATGCTTGTCCCACTAGCTCTTACAACTTATTTACCTGTTTCTCTTCATCCACATTGTGCCTCGGATCTTTTTCCTTTTTTTTTTTCTTCCATTCTGTATGTCCTGATCTGTGTCTGTTTGACTGGCAGCTGGGCATCTCCTTCTCTTTCTCCTTCATTCTCTCCTCTTCTCTCTTTTCTCTCTAGATTCCGCCTCCTACGTATTCTCTCCGCTTGCCAGCACTGCCTGTTCCTCTACTGCCCAGCTATTGGCCTTTTGGCTTTTTATTAGACCAGTTGGGTGCCTTAGGCAGACTTGTAAAACAGCAACACATCTTTACATAATTAAGCAGATATAGCATAAAACAAATGTAACAGATTTGCACAGTTAAAGTAATATTCCTCAGCATTGCCCTGTGACCTGCTGTGTGCACGTGCAGACACACACATATGTACACACTCAACAGTCTACAACAGAACTGCTCTACAGTCCTGGGAGATGATTCACAGATTTGCTTTTATAAAGTTCAGTGGCGTCTTTGTCACAGTACTTAAAACCTGCTGTGGCATTCTTGATGTAGTGACTATTGCATGAATCAGACTAGAGTTGATAAGTAGTGTTGATATTTTAGATAGAAATATGTGTTCATTCATCTTAAATAATGCCAAGAATAGTTTTTAGCCAGAGCATATGACCAAGTCGGGAAATAAGATCTATTTATGTTTTCAGCTTACATTGGGATGGGGCTTTTAAAAGGTAGAAATTACCTGGGTGTGCTTGTGCATGCCTTTAAGTGACACACGTGGGAGGAAGAGGCAGATGGGTGTCAGAGTTCCAGGACTGCCTGGGTTATGAAGATAAGTGCGCCCCCCCGCCCCCCAATAGTAGAAGTAGGGTTTCAGAGAGCCAAGGAACATTTGAAATCTGTCTTAGGGTTTCTATTGCTGTGAAGAGACACCATCTTATAAAGGGAAGCATCTAATTGGGGCTTGCTTACAGTTTCAGAGGTTTAGTCTGTTATCATAATGGTGGGAAGAAAGGCAGCATTCAGGAAGACATGGTGCTGGAGACAGAGTTGAGAATTCTACATCTTGATCCCCAGGCAACAGGAAGTGAACTGTGTCCATACTGGGTGTAGCTTGAGCATCTGCAACCTCAAAGCCCACCCCTTCAGTGACACTCTTCCTCCTAATAGTGCCGCTCTAAGCCAAGCTTTCAAACACCTAGGTCTATGGGGGCCATTCCTATTCAAACCACCATATGGCCTTATATAGTTTGCTGCTTTATTTACAAGGTTTATTTCCCTTTGAAAGGAAAACTGCACTATTTTTATATATGCTCTTCCTTAACACATGTAACATAGTAGGTAAACTAGTTAGATCATGATTCAGAGGAACTCCTTCCCTATCAGTAAACAAATTGGGTTCAAGTAGTTTTGTAATGCACAACTACACTATGACAAGATAAGAGATGGGTCTTAGCTGAGGATGTAACTTAGTGATGAGTGTGTTTTTTTTGTTGTTGTTGTTTTGTTTTGTTTTATCACACAGAAATCCTGGGTCCAATCCCAGCACTACAAAAAGAAATGGAAAACAAACAACCTAACAAAACCCTGAATTTCCTGTGTCTCAGGCTAGCTGTTTCCTTCTGCTTCTCTCTTCCATTGATTCCAGTGTTCCCAAGTGCAAGAGGGAATAGGCTAGAGCATACTTCGTTTTCCCACTGCTTATGCCAAAGAGAATTCTACCACATCCTATTTGTGGAAATGATATATTTGTTTTGTGTGTGTGTGTGTCTGTGTAGAGAAATTTTTGTGGACCATCTTAAGTTTGTCTAGTTAATTAATATTAACTCTTTTTAAACTTTAGGTTACAAGAGCGTTCTCTTTTTCCAAAACTCCCAAGAGAGCCCTGCGGATGGCTCTGTCATCATCCCATAGCTCAGAGGGAAGGAGTCCTCCCAGTAGTGGCAAACTTTCCGTCAGCCGTCTATCCAGCACATCATCCTTAGCAGTAAGTGTTAGTTCAGTAAGCTAAAGGACTCACTCAGATGTGGAGAGGTAATTGACTTTGTTTTTACTTATAAAAGCAAATGAAAAGTTCCTTTTTTCGTTTTTTCCTCCAGCAGGGTCTGTGTGTAGCCTTGGCTCTCATAGAACTACTGTGTAGGCCAGGCTAACCTCAAACTCAGAAATCCACTTGCCTCTGCCTCCCACATACTGGGCCTGTGCCTTTACACCTCACTAAGATCCTGCTTTTAGTGAGTTAGATGCATACCTACTATGTAGTTTATTGGATGTGAAATTTAACTGGAATTGAGACATTCTAATTTTCATAAGAAAAGAACCATGCTTTGGTCTGACTTATCACTTTATAAATATAAACATTATGTTTCTATTTGATAAGTGCCAGTAACGTTGGACTGAGGTTTGGTTCTTTTCACTCGGCTTGATGAGTAGGACCCTTTACAACTAAACTTTAGAGAGTTCTTTGGAGGCTAAAATCATGTGCAAATACTAAGTGTGCCTAAGCAATCTGCCTTCAGGATATTAGAATGATTAGTGAAGGCTTGTGTAACGGTGCCACATCACCAAAGTATGTGAGTGTTCTCATTAGATTATCATTAACCCGAGCCACTAAGGGTAAGGGAATCCAGTGGCTGTCAGTTCTTAGCTATACATCACTTAGCAAGCTTCTGAGTTTTTATGAACAAGAGGCCAATAATATTTATATCAGAGAACTGAATTATATATAAGATCGTATATGAATGTCAGTGTGGGTGATAGTTAAGTGCATGAACTCTGAAAACCCAAGTTTTCAAAACCTTGTTTTGCTGTTTACCTACTGTATAAAGATCTGTTTCACTTTCACTGTAAAATAAAACTAAAGTAATGGTGAGGGTGAAATTAATGTATGTCAAAGGCTTAGTATCTGGCATAATGGATGCTCTAGTATTAATGAGTAGTTTTGTGTCATACAAAACTAATGCAGGTAAGGAACATAATAGTAAAGTTATTTTTTTAAAAGATAGTTAATGTCTTTAATGCTTCACAGAGTTATAGCAACAGAATGAGTGTATTTACAAGTTCATGCAAAGTCGGGCTGGAGATGTAGCTCATTTGATAAAGTGTTTGTCTCACGTGCGCAAGGTTTGGGTTCAGTCCCCAGCACTGTGCTAACCAGACATTATCTATATAATCCCAACATGCAGTGGAGTAGAGGTAGGACCAGAATTTCAAGGTCAACCTTGGCTGTTGAGCTCTGTAACAAGTTTGAAACCAGTTTGCCCTATGTGAGGCCCTGTCTTTAACAAATACAAATTTCTTTTAAAAAGAAAATGAAAATAATATAGATGTGCAAAATTATAAACATAATGGAGATAAGTATTTGTTAGATTATAAATTTTCTTTCTTCTTCTTTTTGAGACAGGGTTTCTCTGTAGCTTTGGGACCTGTCCTGGCACTAGCTCTTGTAGACCAGGCTGGCCTTGAATTCACAGAGATCCACCTGCCTCTGCCTCCCGAGTGCTGGGATTAAAGACGTGCACCACCACCACTGCCCAGAAGATTTTATATTTTTTAAGTCCAAAGTTTTTTTTTTATTTTGTTTTTTTTTTCCATTATAGCCATTGTAAATATTGTTGCCTTTAAATATTGGTAAATGGGTTGTATTGTTTTTAGAAGAATTGTAGAAAATTTGTTATTTGTAGTAACATTTTATATAGACTATATCTTAAAGAAGTCTATGTTCTCTCCTCAGTTTATTTCTGTTCTAACAGATTACCAGTTGTGTTTCCACAAGCACTGCAGTTGGATTAAGCATGGTTATGTCTGGCACTCAGACCCCACTGATGGGCACATGCAGTCTTCCTGGTCCCCATCTGTAGCATTCTACCTTCTTGTTCTAGTTTTTTTCAAAATTACTGAAGGAAGTAACTGATTTTTTTTTTTTAAACTTTTTCAAATTTCAAAAAAAAACAACCATTCTTCCGAAGTCACCTTTGACATTTGTGAAGAATTGGGAGCTGTGTGCCAATGGAAATAAACCTCGTGAAGTTTAATGTGAGCTTATTGGCTATTTGAAATTTATATTTGTGGGGGAAAAAAAAGAAAACCTTCTCCATTGAATCACTTTATGTGGGTTGGGACTTTTGAATTCTCAGCTTTATTATCGCCTTGAATTTATAGTAAATTAGATTAAATAGTTTTTGCATATTGCCAAATAAAAAATGTTTTTACAAAAGAATTTATTAAATTCATAATAAGCAGGTTCCATTAAACATTTTCTTTCTTAGGAAAATAATCATCTAAAGGAGAGTGTTATTATAATATGTAGATTCTTAAAAATGGCTTTTATACACTAAATCATAAAAGTTCTAGCAGAGGAGGTCTCAGAGTTTAACTGTTGAGGGCACCAGATTTCATCACTTGAGTGATAGTCCTTATTACTGCTGCTCTCTGAACTATTGATTTTACTCCTTTTTGCATGAAAATGTGGAACCAGTTATCTTATAGACCCTGGGTTTAGATATAGGCAGTTATCCATATGCATTTTTTAAAAAGTAGACTTTTAGTTTATTTTGATTATACCTACTTGGGTTTTTTAACCTCCTGCATGTTTTTCTGGTTATAGTTGAAGATTCTGATGATGAATAACTTTGACCTTTGAAAGAATTAGTTTCTATTCCTCAGCAATTTGATAAGTGTTGTTGTCCTGTTCAATTTCATGTGGAGTAAAATGCACATAAAAATACACACATATACACACAGGAGTTGTGCATATTGCACAGAAATCTTTGGGGATAGATGACTTTTCCATGATGTGATTTTTTTTTTTTTTAACCTTTCCTAATTTTGCTTTAAGAATTAGAGGGGCCTGGAGAAGAGGGCTCAGGAATTAAGAACATTTCCTGCTCTTTCAGAGGACCCAAGTTTGGTTCCTAGGACCCACATTAGGTAGTTCACAACACATACCTACACACTTTTAAAATAAGAATTAAGAGAGAACCAGTTAGATGGCTCAGCAGGCAAAAAGTGTTTCCTGCCAAGACTGAAGACCCATGTCCAGTCCCTGGAAGGACTGGAAGGAGTGACCAGGGTTCCTGAATGTTGTCTTCTGTTCAGCACACAGGTGCCTCACCTGTTTGTGTTCTAACTGACTTACGAAGTGTCACAACCTGTAGCTCTGAGCCATGAGTGCCTCCCAGAGGGAAGATACCGTGGTCTTACTTACTAAGTAGCATCTTCTAACTGACTTAGCATTGGGTAAATTAGTCATCTAGCTTTTGTTTCAGAATGCTAAACTAGTTTTAATTGTGTGTTATTCCTGCTCCATTCCTCTGGTCTTATGTTTTGTCTTTACAGAGTTTGGAACTGTGAGTGTCTGGATTGTCATGGGGACTAGTAGAGGGAGGGTCAGAATGGTAGGCATGGCATTGAGCTCTGCCACAAATTTTGAGAAGAAAAAAAATTGAAGTTTATTTGCCTTGTCTTTCACAGGGTATTCCGTCTCCCTCCCTTGTCAGCCTCCCTTCTTTCTTTGAACGGAGAAGTCATACACTAAGTAGATCTACAACTCACTTGATATGAAACCCAATCCACAGGACCTCACACTTCAATGAGATGCTGACATGAATGGTACTTCTCACTAGCACTCGGTGAAAGGCTGAACAACACTAACCAATGCCATTTTATGTTCTTGGAAACTGCTTTTACTTCGTACATTTTTCAAGATAATCCATGTAAAAAAATATTGATTTTGATGTAATTTATCTGTTTGACTCTCACATCCAAAGACCCGTAACTTAAGTTATTCATGATAATCAGTCGCATTGTAACCTGATAGAGTAAACTTTCTTGGTGGATGTAAAATACTATTGTCTATTTGTATAGTTTCTTGAATGAATTTTTGGAAGTACATATTTGTGTATCTCAATTTCTGCAGAGAATAAATGGCAATGCAATACTGAATAAAAACCTCTGGGTTAATTCTGGGGGCTTATTCACATGTATTGTTTGATTGCTTAATTGCTCTTTTGCAGTTGGTTTTCTTTTAAAATAAAATATCTAGCACATGAATTTTGAAAGATATACCAGTTCTAACTGTATAATTAAGATTGTTTGAAAATTGAGGTAAGGACAGAAAGATTGCAAAACATTGTATATGCTGCAAAGACAGATATTAGCATGTACTTTTGTTTCAGAGGCTTTATTTTTATTTTTGTTCTAGCCACCGTCAAATCTTGCTTTAGTTTTGACCACTGTATTGAATTTTATTCAAAACAGTTTCATGGGGAACTGTTAGACCACTTCTATTCTCTGTATAGTCCTTCTAAGTTGCCATCTGTCTTGCTAGTCTGCTGTGGAATGCATAGATTTAATGCGTGGTAAACTTTTGACTGTAGTCCTGTTATGAAATATAAGATTGGAAATTTAATGTCAAGTATTTTGTAAATCTGCCATTATCTTCTATTGTAGTATTTAAGAGTCAATAATACAGAATGATCAGGTTCCTATGGCCAAGTGTATTATTTCCTATATGTTCAAGGGGTATTGTAAGTCTCCTTGTTACTTAATTTTCAATAATCTGCTCTAATAGTTTAATTGACGATGGACTTTTTTTTCTGTGCCATGTGTGCACTTCATACTTCAGGTTAGTATATGACATTGTTTTGTTATATTTTAAAAGCAGTTATTAGCAAAAACTTTGTAAATAAATAGCTTAAAACACCAGCATCTTTTAGTGTCCTGTCATAATTTCTTCAGAGAAATTTTCATGGACAAACGTGAGTGCCTCCTTACTTAGTTCTCTGGATGGTTTTGTGTTTAGCTTATTCTTATATGTTTCACTAATGTTTCTGAGTATTTGTATACTGGGCTATCTGTAGGATGGGGGTGTTTTAGCTGAACCCTACAGAACGGGGTGAAAATCCTGTAGTTGATATAAAATTTCATGTTTAAGTGTATGTATCATTTTTTTTCTGGGAGAAAGCATATAACCTTTATTGTTTATTTGCCCTGACCCCAAAACTTAAATTTTTCAAAGAGGAGAAATAACAGAAGTTATGAACTCAGAAAACTACTGGGTGTACTCTCAAAAAATAATAGGCAAATAGTTAGTTTTAACTTAAAAGCACCTGTGTCTAGGGTGTATCATTCACTGTCGGCTGTAGAGCATTGGCATGTTCCCTATCAGATAAAGGCAGGTTGTATGTGTACTTAGTGCATTAGGATTCTGAATCATGCAGAATTATCGGCAACTTCCTTTATTGAGAAAGTAACAGTTTTATTATTTGGTTTTGTCTTCTTAATCAGTCTAAACTGTATTTCTGACAGTGATTCTCTCAGTCTCTGGGAGCTCACACATGTATCTTACAACCCATAGCACTTAGATAGATTAGATTATATTAGAATTTTCCAGAAATAAAGTGACATTAATCCAGCTCCGAGTCAGAGGAACTGACAGGCAAATGAGGACATTGTTTCTAAAGATCCTAACAGGCTGCTAGGCACTGTGCCTTTAAAAATAACTGTTATTTCAATTCCAGCCTGACCCTGAACGTACTTAGGCTGCCCTGCCTCTACTTTGAAGCATTGAGATTACATGTGTGTGCCAGGACACCTGGTTTATGTGGTGCTGGGCATAACTACAAGGCTTTGCGTATGCCAGGCGTACACTGTGTACCTCAACTTTCAGGATCAATGGATACTTGACCTATTGTAAGTCAAGGCTAAGGAGACTCAAACATTCTCAGGGTACAGGCCACTGATTTGGCGAAGGCCATTACCCTTTATTTAGATAACTCAAGACTGATTCTGGCAGAAGACAGAAAGGCTGTGGCTGACAGTGGAGGTGAAAGGACAATCGGAATTTAGGAGTCCAGGGTCTCCAGCGTGCTCAGTCTTCAGCATGTCCTCATTCTAACTTAGAGTGTCCATCCTTTGAGCCAGTAACCTCCCTCTTCTCGTATCCACCCTATATCCTTGAAAATCCAACCTGCGTGCCAGTCCCGCCACTCGGGGTAAGGTCCTGTTTTTGAATTGCTTAGCATTTTCTTTGGTGCACACCTAGATTCTTTGAGGTCCTTTATGCAGCTCACGAGTTGTGAATTAGAACCCTTCAGCTTGGTCAGTTCTCTTGCCACTTTATTCAGTGACACTGGGCATGACTAACCATGTCATTCCTTGGTCCACAAGCTCCTTTACTGAGTCACTTAGCTCCTTGTTTCTGTAAGTGGTTGGGAGAATCCAGTGCTGATAGGGAGCACATCACAATACACACTAGCAAAGCTACTAGCAAGTGAGCCACTGATGCCCCTAAATCCAATCCTGCAGAGCCCAGCACCAGTGCATCCTCACAATTCTGTGTCTGTGGAAACAGTGGTTCAACTGAAACAGACTGGAGTTCTTCAGAAGCAGAATTATTATTATGTAGAGTTTAGTTACATAAAATACTCTGATAGGAATTGGCTCTCTTGATTTTGGAGGCTGGTAGTGTCATTCAGTCCAAGCCTGAAGCTAACAGAACCAGGGCAGCCACTGATTATTGGACTGAGTCCAGATGTATGAGAATAAAAGTAACTGTGTCCAGGTGCAAGAGCAAATGGACGCCTCAGACTAAACATGGCACATTTGCTCTTCCTCTGGTTTTCTCTAGTTAGGCTTTGAGTGGGTTGGCTGCTGTCCTCCCATACTAATAGGGTAAATCTTCCTCACTCAGTTATTAATTCTGCTGCTAGTATCTTCCAGAAATATCTGAAAATACACCCCAAAATAATGCTTAATCATCTATCTGGGTATCCCTTAATCCAGTCAGGTTAGCACATGAGATTAACCAGTACACTGACATTCCGAGGCAGTTAGGGAAAGGTGGTTCAGTCTCCTTTAGAGCACACACTGGTTGACAGCAAATCTAAAGGCAACATTCCTTACTACCTAGATAGGTAAAGGAGGCGTCCCTAACTACCTGGGTAGGTAAATGAGGCTTTCCTAACTACCTGGTTAGGTAAAGGCTGTGTCCCTTAATTCCATGGGTAGGTAAAGGCTGTGTCCCTTACTACCTGCATAGGTAGACAACTTTCTGTACCATTAAGTTCTTGTTCCTTTCTGCTCAGCAATCCTTTCCTCAAACGGTGTCTTCCCACTTACAGGGTAATAAAAGCATCCAGGGAAACCGGACTACACCTTTGCTTTGAAATCTCAGGAATCTCAGTAATGTATCCAAGTTGATCACTTTGCACACCAGCAGGACAATCCAATAAGCCCCTTTCTGTGTTTCCAGAAACTCGCCTCATTTCTTCCAGAGTTTCTCAGCACATACTGGACATGCGTATTTCTCTGCAGGATACGGCCCTTTCTGATACGCTGTGATCCTTACTTCTGAGTTTTCAATGATAGAATCACTAGCATCCACACTTGCTTTTGTTGAGATGGACGGCTTTGAATGCTCTGTGAACTCATCTTCCTGCTTCCTCTATGTAATTGCTAGGTCGGATCAAGGTACACATCACTACTACTGGCAGCATCTATATTTCTAACAAGTTTTTTCTCCCAGCACAATGTTGAGTTCCTTTCAGTATACTTTGCTTTATTTAATTTTTAATGTATGGGTATTTTGTCTACATGTATGTCTGCACACCAACATAATTGCCTGGTGTACATGGAGGCCAAGAGGGGGCATCAGATTCCCTGGATTTGGAGTTACAGATAAGTGTGAGCTGCCCTATGGGTGCTGGGCGTTGAACCTGGATCTTCTGCAGGAGCAGCCAGTGCTCTCAGCCACTGAACCATCTTCTTTTGCCCCTCTTACTTAGTTTTTGTTTCTTTTGTATGCAATTTTTTTCATACGAGTATTTATTGTACATTGAACAATTTCCCCCATACACTCTTACTCTCCCTTCTCATTCCTATTAAACTGATGAAAGCTTTTTATATTATGGAATACACAACATGGTATTTTGAAATCTGTGTTATGGAATGAATTAATCAAGCAGTTAGCATATATATTATCTCACATAGCCAACTATAAACTTCTGCATAATTCATTATCTTTTCACTAGCCAATTCCCCAGCTATTTCTGCTTTTTGTTGTTTGCTTGTTTACTGAAACAGGATCTCATATAACTCAGTATAGCCACAAATTTCTGATCCTCTACCACCTCCCAAGCGCTGGGCTTGCAAGCATGTGCTCACAATGTATGTTTTAAAGTATTTGATACAGAGCCATAACTGATACTAAAATCCATATTTGTTTCCTGTTGGTGACACATTAAAATGTAGTGACTTAAATGCAAATACAAACTGATGGCGGATCGTGAGTGTCTGGCCAGCCATCAGGCCTTTTATCTATCAAACAAAACACCCCTCCTCCACATTCCCCACAAGTTCCCTTAGTTTGGAGATGAGAAGTGCAGTACGGGTCTGTCCCCAGGTCGGTGGGGCTCTAGGATAGACCCCTCCCCATTTCTCCGTTTCCTGGCCTGTGACTGTGTCACCCCAGCCTGTACTCCTCCATCATGCCGTTTCCTCTTGAAGAAACACGTGTGATCACATCGGGACGTTCCCACCTGGATGTTCCTGGAGCAAAGCCCCTTTCCCATCTAACATTTCGATTCCTGGGCTTTGGGACTGTGGCATTTTGGTTAGATTGACAGATGATGGGGTCTGTGTCAGTACTAGTACTTCAGCTTTGTTCATATAGTAGTAATTGTGAGGTTCCAAAAGCAGTAAATAATTTGAAAATCTCTGTTGTTTTTGCTATGTTTTTTATTTGCTAACACAAATTGTATATCCAAACCTAAAGTCATTATGGGAAGGCCTCCGGGTTTTAGATAATGTGAGCAAATTGGAACTTGTTACTTGGTGGGAACTCTTAACTTCCATAGGCCTGGTTTTAGGAAAGAGAAGTTGCTAGCGTCAGAGATGGACAACACCCCATAAGCACTGGAGAGAAGGAGTCCGCCTGTAACAGCTTCACCAGGCCCCCAAGATTCAGTGCTGGGTTCCATCTAATGTTTCATGACAAATTAAAGCCTGTCTTGCCTGGCGTGTGAAGCCCTAGGTTCAGTTCTTGACAGCACACACAACTCATACAAATTCTTAGAGACGTGGAATTTATGAATTCTGCAGAGTTTTGAGCAACTAAAAGGCTAATCTTATGTAAGAATTCATACAGAATTTCAAAATAAAATATTAGCAAATGAAATTTTGTATTCTATGAAAGAGTTACATATGACCAAGCTGAGTTTCTGTATTGTATGTGAGGTTACTTAATTTTAGATAGTTCATTAGCACACTTTCACAAAGGGATCTTACATTATCTAAACAGAAAAATATGTGGTATATGCAGTGTACATCAGTGCATCAAACCAGGAGAAAAAATTAATCACCACAATTAATTAACTTTGAAAGTTTTTTAGCTATGTTAATATAAGAATATTAAGTAATTATTAACAAAAAGGACTATGGAATTGGCTCAGTTGGTAAATTGCTTTTCTGCAAGTCAGAGACCTGTGTTTGGATCCCTAGCACTCACATGGAAACCGAAGCGTGGCGGTGCACACCTCTAATTCTGGGGAGGAGGCAGGCACACCATTGGAGCTTACTGCCTAGCCGGCCTAGCCAAATTGGTGAGGTCCAGAAATGAAGGAACTTGTATCAAAGGTTAAGGTAGAGAACAGTTGAAGATGACGACCTCTGCCTTCACACATACACACATGTACATATACATGCGAAACAAAGCCAAAAGGATAAACAGACTGAAAAATACATGCAACACCTGTGATAACAGCTTAATGAATTTAACCCAGAAAAGCATTGTAATATCAAGATGTGATTGATTATCAAGATCAACGGACAAGTTATTACCAGCAATTCTGAATGAGCAGTGAACTTGTGAAGTTAGTTCTATTAGCAGATGAGACTGCAGTGACATGATGCTACTTCTGGAATCCAGTGTTCAGATGTTACGAGGGATGACATGCCACTGGCAAGGGTCTGCTGTGTACCACAGCTTACATAAGCAATTCTCAACCGAATACAGAGACCTGGACACTGCACAGAGGGGGAGACCTTGGACCGTTCTGTCCTAAATGGGATGTCGCCACCAAATCCATCTCCGAGTTGAGGAAACACCACAGAAGAGGAGGTGGAAACAGTGTAAGAGCCAGAGAAGAAGGAGACACCAGAACAAGACCCTCTGAGTCAACTGAGCAAGTTCCTGTGAACTCAGATCAAAGCAGCAAGCACAGGGCCTCTCTGTGTGTATTATGGCTTCCAGCTTGGTGTTTCATGGGATTCCCGAGTGTGCAAATGGATGGGTCTCTATTTCTTGTGCCTTCTCTTGGGCTCTCTTTCTTCTCTTGGTTTGTCTTGTCCAACTTGGATGTGATAATTTTTATTTCACTATATTTTAATAGATCTCTTAGAAACCTTTATTTTTTTCTAATAAAAAATAAAAAGGGTGTGAATCCCAATGGGAGGAAATGGGGAGGAACCGGGAGGAGTAGAAGGAGGGAAAACCATAATTAGGATATATTATGTGAGAAAAGAATTTATTTTCAACAAAAGGAAAAAAAATCCAAATCCCAAATGCTCCAAACTGGGATTCCTTCCAGCACAGCACCAAAGTTCATAGGTCCACTATCAGGCGCTTTTTCAGCATACATTTGTTTGTTTGTGTTTTTGTTTTTTGAGACAGGGTTTCTCTGTAGCTTTGGCACCTTTCCTGGAACTAGCTCTGTATATCAGGCTGGCCTCGAACTCAAAGAGCTCCACCTGCCTCTGCTTCCCTAGTGCTGGGATTAAAGGCCTTAGCCACCACTGCCTATCTTTCTGTTTGCTTAAGGGCCCAAGCACTCCACAGCACACATGCAGAGGTCAGAGGAAAACCTGTAGGTTCTCACCTTCCACCATGTCTGCCCCAGATATCAACCTCATGTTGCTTAGCAGCGAGCTTCTTTACCTAGGAGCCATCTTGTCCACCTCACCTGACTACCTAGGTTAACTGGAAATGCTGTATAAGGTCACCTTCAAGCTCAGGGAATAAAGTATGCCTGATACATTGTTTTCATGTTCCTCTGCATTTAGGTTACATCCCCAATATATCTCATTGTGTGCACACAGATGTTCCTAAATATGAAACAGATCAAGAATTTATTTCCAATAGGATTACTCAACCAGAATAGCCCCAAAGTGTACTTTCTTGCATATATGGAATTTCTCCATTGCTTTATTTAGCTTACTAGTTGCAAGCGATCACACTGGAAGATATCATGGAAAGAGCTTAACTCACTGTTTCACAGTGTTCCAGGAGTGACCTCCTGTAGTTGCCAGGCATCTGTCTCAGGTGCTCCACAGGCACACACTGTCGGCCTGTCTGTCAAAGGCATATCTGACCCAGCTGTTAGAGTGTAGGGTCTGTTTCTGTGTCTGTACCACCCTGTAGATTGTTGCCACTGCAGTGTTGTGCAATATTATTTTAACTAGGCAAAGATGTGTTGCATTTGTTTATGCTGCATAATATTGCTTTAACTGTGTAAAGGTGTGTTATCTTTGCTTAAGCTGCATTTGTTTAATTCTGAAAAGATGTGTTTAAGTATGTAAAGATAATGTTACAACTGTTTCACCTTGCCTGCCTAAGGCACCTGATTGGTCTAATAGCTAGGCAGGAGAAAGGATAGGCGAGGGGGGTAGACAGAGAATAAATAGAAGAAATCTAGGCTTGAGAGAGAAGGAAGAATGAGAGAGAAGAGAGGAGAGAACAAGGGAGATGCCTGAAGCAAGAAGCCAGGCAGATGCCAGCCAGCCAGAGAAGCAGTGAAGTTAGATGTACAGAAGAAAGGTAATAAGCCCCGAGGCAAAGAGTAAATAAAGAGAAACAGTTCATTTAAGTTATAAGAGTTAGCCAGAAACAGCTGAGCATTCAAAACTAATAATGATTTGGGAGCTGGTTGGTGACCTAAAAGAGAAAGCCTGGTCCACTGCAGCCCAGAATGTATTTCTTCTCTGCATGTAGATGCTGCATTTGGGGTTACATCAATATTCTTTATAAAGTCTTGGCAAAGGATTTCTAAGCTTTTATCCTTTCAAAAAATAAAATTGTTCCTCAGAGATTTCTTTTTAAAAAGTTTTTTTTTTTTTTTTTTAAATGTAGACTCCATGGCTTTGTGAGTTGCCCATTTTCTTATCATCAGCCTGCAGACGGAGACTTGCTGCGATGCTGGGCTTGTTTGTTTCAGGTTCCACTGGAACTGTTCATGAGAAAGCATGCACTATACACACTCTGAGGGCGCTTGGAGAAGCATACAGTGGCTCTCTTGACTAGTAAGCAACATCCTGCTCGTTGAAGCTTCGGCCCAAATACATCACATACCTCATGTCTTTGGCCTCATTTCCTTGCATTCTACATGCACTATGTCCATGTATGCTTATACATGTGAAATTGTCTGCAGGATGTTAGCCCTTGGTTGATTTAACACTTCATACCCTGCATTGTCAAAGATCCTCACAGTGTGTACTTTGTATCTGAACTATAGAATAAACAGCAAATAAGACGGACACACCCTAATCCTTCCTGTGCATTTTACATGGCTTGCTGTGGCCTCAGCAACCATCCTATCACCTGAGCCAGAAACCTAGGCTCCGGCATGCTCATCACTCCTCCCAGCACATGGATCCCACGTTCCTCACGCAGATTTGGTAAGTGAATCCACTCCTCATCTGTAGTCCACTGCCGGGTTTTACTTGAGGCGTACTCAAGTCTCCTGGATCTGCTTGGTGGCCTTCAGTTCAAACCTGAGACCCACAGTAGGCTTCTTTTTGCTCAGGTTTATCTTCCTAGCTCATCCTGGGGAGAGACAAAGGAGGGAGAGCCAACACAGTTTGCTTCATTGGGCTGGCCACTGTCACAAACCACTGCTGCCCAGCCCTGTGGGCACACTCTACCAGATATGTGAAAAGGAGAGAGCCAGAACTCTCAGGCTTCAAAGCCACCGTTCAGGAGCGTGACTTCAGCCCTTTGTGATCATAGGTTGTACTTGCACAAAGACCAAGCAACTCTGACACCTCAAAGGCTCCGAAGTCCCTAAGGAACATCCTCCATCCTGTCTTCAGGAAAAACAAAGACATCTGAAAGGCTCAGAAGTGCCCAGTGGAAGGACTCTGTCCACTCCCACGGTCTTTCTGTTCATCTTTCATAGTGAGTGTGCCATTGTCCTGTTTAAAACCCTTTTGTCTCTCCTAAAGTGTTCCAGGGGGTGGGGGAGGGGTGTGGAGGTTCCTTGGCCCATCACAAGGCCCCTCCTACCTCCCTGAAGCCATCATCACTGGTTCCCATATAGATGCTTCCTGCAGCATGTGCTACGTTGAGTCCTGCCTCTCTGCTGTTCTCTCTCCCAAGGATGCCTGCCGTCTTTGCTTGCTTTTTCCTGCAAAGAGCCTTACACGAATCTGCTCTTTTTTCCCAGGCTGGGTTTAGTTTCATTTTTAGTTGATTTTGTATCCTGCCACTTCACTGAAGGTATTTATCAGCTGTAGAAGTTCTTTGGTAGAGTTCTTGGGGTCACTTATGTACACTATCATATCATCAGCAAATAACGAAAGTTTGACTTCTTCCTTTCCAATTCGAATCCCCGTGATCTCCTTATTCTGTCTTATAGCTATTGCTAAGACTTCAAGCACTATATT